>VNWX01000944.1:0-17450 GCA_009869905.1 Ceratophysella communis
CAAATTGAGCGTCAGAATAAAAACAAAAATACCAATTTATTTTGCCACGCAGTTAGCTTTGTAGATATTTATCGTAATTTCAGGAAAACTCAAAATCTGTAAATATTGCATGGGTACCACAGTCGGGTTTTGGGTTTGCTAAGAATAGGAATTTTCTTTAGCTTCGCCCTGACCTGACGCATAAAAATGCAATAGCCTATTCAATTCTCTACCTAATAATTTCATATTGGACGTGACTCTGTGGGTATTTCCGAATTAAGGGCATACAGCTAAGGCTAATCGTAAAGAAATCGAAGATAAAGCGTATTTTCGCATTTCGAATTCGAAGGACATTTCAAATTGGTCTAGCCTTAGTCCAGTCAAGCCTTCGTTAATGTTTTTTCGATAAGAATTGACTGATGCGGAGACCATTGCAGCATGAAACATGAAATTTTACTTCCGACAGCTCAGCACGTACAAACGTAAGGCATGGGGATTAGGTTAACCTTATACCAAGAGAATGCTGATATTTGGTCTTTATGAAGGTCACGACACGGCACAGTAACCTAGATCGAATTTCTAAACGCCTGCATCGTCGTCTATGCAAAAATCATCATTTATGTAAAAATTGGCTGTTAAAAAATACAAATATTTAGATGACTTATTACGTAACTACTCCACGTGTGCCTATCAAAAAATTGAAGTTTTGTCCAGCCTGTGCTCTACATTATGAATTGAAATGTCAGCCCTAGCCCTGCAACGGTGTCGAGAATTCCCTGGCGTGTCTCCGTCTTCATATCATATTTTGCATAATATATGCATGGCTCTGTCCTGCCGATGGTGGAGTAGATAGAAGGCTCAAAGCTTCAGAATAGTAAAATGACTCAAGTGGTTCTAGCGCTTCTAGGATGTCACCCTAGCCAAGTTAGGTATGTAAACTAAAAATCACTTTTCTTCTACTACCTATGTATCCCAAAATCCACACGAAGGCAAAAGGTGGGCCACTCTTCTTAAATGTCATCCAAATAGAACAGCGTAGAGTAAACGTTACCCTAATCTATTCCTACAGTGTATCCATACCCGGAGAAAAATATATTTTCTAGAAAAACCTCTATACATAATAGGCCAAGGAGGTACTTCATAGTTCAGTTCAGAATTTAACTAGATTTTACGGAAAATTCGTCGCGGAAATATTGCTTTAGTTTCGGTAGGTAGCAAAAAACCACATGTAATAACTTTACAAGTCAATTTCTGCATAAATACAATAACTCGTCATATTCCAGTTTAATTGTAATCCTGAATCCTTATCGAGTGGTAATTCATCTGACAGTCGAAATACTAAATTAAGGGCAGTATTACTGATTTATTGGCAGCCACTTGACGCATTTTTTGTGATTCAACCTAACCTATTACAATACACAATAACACGGCAAGAGACAAGATATTGCCGAATATTAATGAAAATCCGCATTCCAGCTTTTAAATCAGTATTTCGGCTGTTATGTCTGCCATAAACAGTTAGTTAACCCAATAGCTTTCTCCAGAAGGAGTATGCGATCAAATCAAATTATTACATGCAACCGGACCCTGGCTAAAAACAAAACCTGGATCTATAAAAGAAACACCGCACCGCATACGTGTTATTGCGGTAATAAACCCGACACCGATCGAAAGAGCCATGTCAAATTGTCGAAGATGCCTGAACCTGATACGATGTTCTATTGATGTTGTGTATGCCTTCAACTTTGAATCCAAAGTCCAGAAAAACGACGCCAAAAGCCCCGACAAGCAAGTCAAGTAAGTGAATATTTGCAGAGGCTTTTCTTTACCTTCTCACCTGAGTCGAGGCTGCATAATAGAGAATAAATTGCTACGGAGAAAGCCCGTTAACACAAAGTTATGCTTCGTGTCTTACGCCTTCAGCCTATATCACGTCTTACTACGAAACTACGACCCATTGCACTCTCTGCTAGGATTTAGACGAATTTTCTTTCTCTGAATGAGTGAGTTCAACCAAAGCTACTATCTACTACAGCTAGCAAAAAAACTTTCATTTTATTATTCTCAACCGTTTCCTTCAGCTTATTACATAGGCCGAACCCGAACCACGAAACCACCCTAGCCCCGAAAAAAAAACTCGAAATTATATGCTGAAAGGTCGACCGAAATGGAGGCTTGAGAAGCATGCCAATTTCCCGTTTTCCCTGCCTACCTTCGGCCAGGTAGTTTGTATATGTACTGGAATTCGTTGGAGGCATGGGCCGAATGTGAGAAAATATAAAAAACTGGGTAGTAGGAGCGTTAAAACTTTTAGTATTAGGCATGGCATTGGCAGCTCCAGGTGAAAACTCTCTAGCTTTCACCCACCCACAGCCAAAAGCCGCAAGGGCTGTTTTTTGGACAAGACGGCTTCCTTGTGTATATCGTGTATCTCTATTACTACTGCTACCACTGTTCCCAGCATTGCACACGTACTCGCAATTTTTCAATTTCCCTGAGTGGACTCAAGAGTTTCTAAATGGGTTAAAGAATGGCTATGGAATCAGAGAGAGCTTAAGGTTTAAGCCGCTAAAGCCCGTTTGAAACAGTTTGTTCTTTTTTCAATGTATAAGTCATAAGGATTTATTAAGAAAAAGATTCGTTGGGTCTTTAGTCCCACCACCCCCACCTAAAGGCCAGTATGTGTTTGGCTCTGTAGGAGGACGGCTGCTTTCTCCGGTGAAAGTCGTCCAGGTTTGAGTGGCGTCTCAGGCTTCAGGCAAACCGCATCGTTAATTTGATACTTTGCATATTGAAAAGCAGGATTTTGATTTGAAGACTAAATTATGGGATGTGTCAGCTGTGTGCTGTTGTGGCTGTGACAGTAATCAATTTCATAATTCGGTGTACAAGACAGCCAAGTCTTTGCCGTGGTGTTTGTTTGCCTACCGTGGTTCTAATAATGGGCTAACGAGTGTGCCTGAGAGCGAAGAGGTGAATTTTGATTATTGAGATTTGTCAACGAATCTTCCAAGTTTAACGAATTATTTTTAATGTGTCGTTAAATTTGTGCAATATGTTTGTGCTCCAAATTATGAAGAAAACGGAGATCCTAAAATTTTGAAATCGTTGAAAACATCTATCATAACAATTCTGTAAGTTTTCTCGATTAGTCATATTATTCCGAGCATGTTTTAAAAAAAACAAATTGATTAAGAAATTTGGGATTATCTAGTTCGATATTCATTAGACTAAATATGACTTTTCGATGGACATGCAACATGCCATTCAGAACAACCGAGACGATTCTGAATACGATAGCGTTCGTTGTACAATTACGAGCCGAAATAGGAATTTCGAAACTTAACCATCAATTTGCATAATCAAGAGGAACTGACAACTTTGACCTAATATTTGCTATAATTTATGCATGGGAATTTCGTAAACTTATAGAACTTCTGTAATTATTAAAAACTCGCGATTTGCAACCCAGCTTGCTTAAAACTCTTTAAAATTGAGCTTTGAAAATTATTGGTAGTAAAATTACGGACCTGGAACATAAAATTAAGTTTACCTGTGCCTTTGGTTTAGAAAATTTGATGTAAACCAGGAAACACGATACCCGCTAATTTCAGGCCACCGATTAAATCGCGACGAGAATTTAATTATGCATGCTGATCCATGCTACGATTGGCTAAAGCAGGAAGGAAGTGTCAGCTCTCCGTAGCATTTTGACCTGCGATTAGTAGATAAATCGTATATCAATTTACTCTAATGTCATATGTCACCCCAGTAGTTAATCGATCATCCTTGTCAGTTTGAAAAATTCCTGGTTTTTAGGCTACCTGCATATTGATTGCTACTAGCTGCATAAATACATACAAATAAATTTAGATGTTTTTATTAGTACTGCAAGTTGTCACTTAGCGGCTTTAATTATTTCGTAGTTTTAAGCTTCTAGGTTGTATTGCGAATAGGGATTCCAATATCAATATTCAATAGTATTGAAATATTGAAATATTGCCCATTTTAGCGATATTGAAATATTGAAGCCCGAATATTGGTTATTTCAATATTTCAAGATTGACCAATATTACGCCGATATTGATTAAAATCGCGGTATTTTCGAGTCCTATCCCTATCACACGTTGGTTACTTGCGCGTTCTGTGTTGGTTCTTTTCGCTCAAGTTTCTTACAGTTAACACAAAGTAAGTCACCGTGACCTTCTTTTCGCGAACCTATACTGTACTTCTCTCGCCTCCGAATCCGAATCCGAACTAACCGTCCAGCTTAAAACGGTCGTCGACTGCAATTCCGCTCCGCCCACATTCCGCACACTGACGTAAGGTAAAACATAAGTAATGTTGATATATCAGCTTTCGACAGTATTACCGTCCTAATTGGACAAATATTTCAACATATTGGATTTAAACAAGCTTTGTTCCCCTCCAGCAGTAAAGAAAATTTGCAGTCTTTGTTTCCTGAGATCATATTTTAAAAAGTTGATCCCAAAATTCAGTGAAAATACCAGCAAATAAGCCTTTTATACTGCACTAAACTAACCATGCGATTTATTCCACTTACGAACTATAAAAAATTTTGGACGATTTTTGATGGGTTTAAGCGTTTTTAAGCTATTTAAAATTTTCAATATTTCAATATCAAAATAACCAATATTCAAAAAGTCAAATATTGAATATTGAAATATTGAATTCAATATTAAAGGTAAATATTGGAATCCCTAATTGCGAAAATGTTAGCAGATAATTTTTTGAAACTTTTCGCTCTTACTAAGCCCTGTGCGTTTTGTGCTATGCAAATTATGAAGCACTAGGGGTAAACCCGGGTCGCGTACTTTGATCGCGTACTTCTGAAAAGTACGCGATTTCGTATTTTTCGGAGCGAACTACTTAGGCAGAAACCGTATAAACGTGTAAGGTGTAACCAAACTAAAAAAAAGCATAGTAGCCAAATGAAATATTAAAAAATTAGTCAAAAACAGCCAATTCGGGATGTTGAAGTGTTGCTTTTTGCCCCAATGAAATTTTTTATACATCGAATACGCCGACAAGAGCTAGACAAAGTCCCACACGTCACTGGTCACAGTTCATTTAACATTGTCGATATTTGACACCCGTTTTTCTGAATTTAAATTGGCAGCAAAGCATATTTACTGAAAGCCAACATACTAAATGTTATGCTACACCATAAATGTACTCTCAGGCAGAGAAAATCGCTCAGAATGCACGGCTTATTTCCATTAGTAGTAAAATATTCATGATTCATGATGCAGAGAAGGCGGTAAACACGCTAATCGGTAATACGGGGTTCAGGAGAGCATATAAATGCTCATGTTGAATTTGAAATGGAATTGTCGAGTCGATGTCAATAGAGAAGTCTTTTCGGGTGAAAGTCAGGCATAGAGGATGTCGATGGGGAAGGAAGGACTGCGAAAGCAATTATTTAAGGAATCGAGTCCATTGCACGAACTGAATATTTGAAAATGTCGGTTTGGTAGCTCCAGAAATCCGCTTTTATGCGGTTGAATTGTAATTCTGTAAAGAGGCCTATCAGGGTCTACTATTGTTCAACCGCAAGTCCTTCGCAACTTCAAACAAAAAGATTATGCAGAATTAAGGAACTATGAAAAATTAAGCAAGGTAATTTTGTATGCAGCATTCCATGTGGAGGATTGGTCGCTGGTTTGTCACTGAATTTTTTATTAAAATGTAGATTTATGATTTATTGGCGGAGCATATTTGCTATATAAAGGGCTTGTATTTTTGATTGTTCTACCAATTTTACGATTTCCGGGTACATATTTCGGCATTTAATTTAAATTCCGAAGTTCTACCCTAGAATTTCGTGTAATTGTAAACCTAAATATTAATTACCAGTTTGTAGGGCTGCAAGGTAGCTATTTTATTAGGCATTCTTTCAAATCCTAAGTCCTTAGCTCCATAATTACAAGACGACCTTAATTTATATTTTAAGAGTCATAAAATCCCGATACCTAATAAATTAAGGTACAGCGACAGCGTCAAAATAGTTGTACAATTTTTTTAGAGCCAGTTTCAAGGCAGGTAAATAAATTAAGCTAATATTGTGCTCCATATTGATTCGAGATTTGCATTCTGCCTTGATCTGTAACCTTTGATTTCGCCACGCGAGCATTATTAATTATTAATTATGAATCATGCAATTTTGCTACACAAAATCCTGTGGCAGTTGATACACGATACATGACACGAGGAACAAGAGCCCACTAATCCATTATCAAGTGGCAGGTCCCATGTCATGTCTCAAAGGTCAATTGCTCGACCTGTCAAATGTCTCACATTTGGAAACAGTAAACGCTGCAGGTGTATCACAGCAGTGAGTCTGGTTCCAAGTTTCGTAGAACAATGAGGAGGATTTAAAAATGTATCCTATCATCATTGAGGCAGAACGACTACATAAAACTGAGGTCTGAGGTCTCAAAAGTTCTGAGCACAAAGAGAAAGCTTGTTTGCCTAAAGAACTGAGACGGGAGCATAGCAGGGGCTCAAGTTTTCTCTGTATTTGTCTTGACTCCTAGAGAAAGCCTCATGGACGCGTGGCGGAGACGCCTTGGAGAAAAGTTCTCTTTATTAAAAAGGGGAGAAGGAGGTTCCTGGAGTGAAAGTGAGTCTCATCATCATTCATCACTCCAAAAACCTCGGCCTATTATTACTATTACGCTTATTATTATAATCCCAATCTCAGAACCACACCAGTCACTTCACAAATTCAAGGGCTTCATAGTCAGAGTCAGAGTCGAAACTAGGGTTGCCAAGGTCTGGACTAAAGTCCCTGCTTAATGCATTAAAAAAGCAAATTTACAATGATAAATTTTTAAATACTCTTTTATCATTGCAAGCTGGAAGCCTTAAAGCAGTATTTGGAATTTGGTTAGCTTTTTCAAGCATGCTAGTCGAGGTCACGAGGTTTTTCAATGCCAGAAAATACATGTACACTTAATGCATTTTGAATTTGTCAGGACATCTGAGCATAAAAATGCCGAATACCATAGCCTTGAAATGCTCTTATATTTCACATTCAGTGTATAAATTTGATTGAACTGGACAAATTTTCTGAAGAAAGTACGTTCAGTTTTTAAATCATATGCGAGGTCAGGGTCAGATTCAAATGCGCTGAGTTCCAGGGCGGTTGCAAGGCTCGTAAGGTGTTTGGGCTCAGATTCCGACTATAGGCATTTTGTAATGCGCTTACATTTTACAATCTGAAGCCATTTTACACAATTCTAGTGCTGATTGGGATTAAGAAAATCATTCAAGCTTAATTTTTGGATTTTTAATGAATATTTTTGGTAATACTAACCACAATGATTAAAAAAAAATACCGTTAATCTATATCCTGAAATATTTTTAAAGGATTTTCCAACCCTACTAAGCCATCTTGTCTCTCATTCAGAAAAATAAACTTCAAATTGACTTTCTCTTGAGAAAGATACTTCAAATGGGAATGAGTGCTACTGTTTAATTCGTCTTTCTCCAACTTGCTTTTGGCTCATCATTCTCCATATTGTCCGCGCATTAAGGATTCCCTTGAATTTGAATTCTCTTCATCTCTCTGGAACTGCGTCTTTCCGCAAATTGACTCCCACTTCATTATATTTTAATTAATTGCAGACTTGGCTGTCCGCTTGCTTCAGGCTTGCATTTCAGACAAATTGGAATATGGACGCTTACTTGTGTACATATGCACATACTACAGTATGCTTAAGACTAGTAGGTTCATTGTAAAATCGTAAATATGCTATTTGTAATGCCAGTTGAAACGAGTCAATATTTATATAAATGAGGGAGGTCCAGTCCAGCTATGCTTTTAATGCTAATTCAAAGTGAATATTTACATTAAAAAGAATTTTAGGTTAGGTTCTAATTCTAACGATTTGGCGCTAATAACCTAACGCAACAGACCTTGAGACTATTTTTACGTGTTAATAAAAAGCATGACTGTAACATATCCGAGCAGAAATATGACACGAGCGTTATATTTTGTACTCAATTTTAATTACTCGTTCTTTTGCCATATCCATTCATCATTCATTCATGCAATTTTCTCTTTTGATTTTCAGTTCCTATTTTTCCGTCGCCCTTCAAACCTCCAGCGTCAGTCGAGAAAACAGCCAAACAGCGTTTAAACCGATTATTATTCCTAGGCCTCAATGCTAAATGCAAACCCCCATAAGAAGAATTGAAAGTGTTTTTACGCGAAATAAAATTAGTTTGTCGCGTGTGAAAGTGCACTAGGAACTTTCGACGAGAGTCAAGTTCAGGTCAGTAACTACTAAATTTACGGATAAAAGATGTAAAACATCGAAAACTTTTTCTCAAGATTTGTGACCCTCTGCGGAATGCAAGGTGAGGGAAAGGTCGGAGTTGAACGACAGCCTGAGATTTCGAAATACACGTCCATGCTATGAAACACGCTATTATCGAAGTATATCTCGATAAATGCATCTTAGAATGGAAGCTCACGCCAGAGTTCAAAGTTCAGGGTAAGAACAATGCTCTCTTGATATCCCGATAGACGTCCTTTTGAGGAATGGGGGCAGGTCGGAAGCTCTGCCTCTGGTTTTTGGCCAATATTGAAGTGCAGATGTGCAGTGCCTTGGCAGCCATGAGCATCCTTGGCGTTGTCATCGTGTGTCCCATTATACTTGACCCTGCTATTGAAACGCTAGTGAGCTCCTTTGATGACGGCATGTGTCAGGCCATTTATGCCGCGACGCTCCAGGGTGTCTCGAACTGTACCTGGACTTCCTGTCGAGAGGGCTGTACAGCGGAAATTTACTCCTGTACTCAGATTCTCGTGTTATACGTGCATGGGACAAGGGAAGCCTTGTTTTCGGATCCTTCGAATTCCAGCGTGGGCTGGGACTTACCCGCCCTGAATTACAGTTTTGCCCTAGCCCGTGACCTGAATCTGAGTTCAATCTATGATTCCCTAGTGGACGCCATGACTGACCAACGAGGATTCGGAATCGGTGCTCTGTTTCCAAATCCCCAGGGTTGCATTTACCCTACTGACATGCAGTGCTCGGATTTTAATGCCTTTTATGGGAATCTGAATGGAACGGCCTTTCCTTGCTTCATTAGCGGTTCGAATGCGACGCTCGTGGTGACCACTGTAGATCGGATGGGAGCCCTTCGGAATATCTTCCTTTCCCTTGTACCCTTAGCCTGTGCCTTGGCCATTTTCACCTATCTCTTCTATCAAGTTGGACTAATCGGGAAAAAGCATAGAAGAGCTGCCAAGGACGAAGAAGCCCTTGATTTCAGTTCTGGAACGCCTGAAAGAACCCTGAATGGGTCAAGCCTTGTACGGAAGGGTGGACAACCTCTTCCCCGCGATAGTACTGTGCCTCAGCCAGGTATTCAGAAGAAACTACGGAAGAAATTCCTGCCTAAACGTGACAATTCCAGTAAGAAACGACGAAAAGGAAAAATTTTCAATAAGAAGAATTTGCTGCAAGTGAAGCAGCAGCTTTCTATACGAAGTCCTGGTTCTTCAATCGGCGGAAGGGCACCGAGCATGTCCATGACCTCGGATGATTTCATTGGCTCCTTTAGTAATACTCATACTACCAGACATTCGATCCAGCCTGTATAACCGATTGATTATTTAAAGTGACTGTGTTTTGCGCAAAGGAAGTACTCGGAAGTTGCCCTGAAAATTGAAATTATGGACATTGAAACACGTTATATATTTTGCTTGTTTTGTGTTAGGTGTACACATAAGCGGAAATAGGCATTAAATTCCAGTTTTTGCGCTAAGGCTTAGGTTTGCCAGACGTTATACTTATAAAGCATACATTATTATTTCCGGTATATTATAATTCTGTATTGTATACTGTATAAATACGTTTGCTCGACTTGAGAAGTGGCCTCGGCCAATGGAATTCAGCATTAAAATGAAAACGGCCTTTGAATTTGAACCTGATTTTGATACGGGAAGTTGTATTTATGTTTCTTCAGCATACCTGAAAAGCTTCAAGGGTTTCGTAATTCGTAAGTCAATGTTTTTTTTTTTTGATTCTCATCGTTCTTTCGAATCCATTAGTCATATTACATCCGGAATATGTTCGTTCTGAAAATTGATTGACTGCTGCGTCATAAGTCATAATTGCGAAAATACACAACACAATAAAAATGTAAGGTTTGACGCTTTTCTTGTGAGTGTCGTATTGCCAATTTCCTGCAGAAACGGACGTAAGATTAAGGTGATACATTGCTATATTTTTCTAAAATTTTAAACAGCTTTTACCATAAATGGGTAATACATGCTTTAATGTCATAAAATCGTGAGCGGTGCGACAATATTCTGCTGTGTTCTTGTACATCTGCAGAAACAAACACTTTTTCTTCAGTCTACACC
This sequence comes from Ceratophysella communis, assembly GCA_009869905.1. Taxonomy (NCBI): domain Eukaryota; kingdom Metazoa; phylum Arthropoda; class Collembola; order Poduromorpha; family Hypogastruridae; genus Ceratophysella; species Ceratophysella communis. The sequence goes on from VNWX01000944.1 coordinate 10,382, forward strand.
ACTAGCCTATAAACGGAAACTAGGGATATAATTACGAATGCATAAATTTGGCTCATTTTCGCGAAAATATACCCCGTTATTTATAGCTACCTACCTATACATTTCGCTTGCAGTGTAGGTACGCAGTTAATTTGATAAGCCTGAGAAACACCTGCGACTGTATGACTAATTATACGCCCACATTCAGGATAGAGTAGCGTCTAAAATGTCAACTTCCCATTCACACACCTACGCAGGGTTCCTATGATTAATTGTTCCGCTAGATGCTAGAAGTAAAACTTTTACCGGTATCGAACTAATAAAGTAGGAACTCAATTTCTATTTTTAAGCCATCCCGGTCACATTGCTGATTTTCACATTCGAAATAATTTTTTAAACAATAAGTTTTGAGTCTCAATGCTTTTATAACAGCAAGCAGTTTGACAAAAATCAATATAATGTCTGTAAATACGTCTTTCGCGATTTAGCGACCTTTTTAAATGAAGTTGCATAATACGAGAGGCCATGGGCTTATTGTTTCAAGCACCCACTACCTATCGTAAGTAATGCGGCTTATTAGACGCCCATGTGGTTTTGAAGGATCATGGACTATTATTTGGATAATACGGTAACTTGAAGTCCTTGCTAATGCAAAAAAAAGCATGGTGAAAGCACGCCCTTGGGAATTAGGAAGCAGAATAACATGCTGCCTCAGCCAAAAAATATCGGATTCCCGGGGCAGCAGGAACACGAAAATTGGGTTAGTTAGGGTATGTTTTTACCGTATTTCCTGTCATCAGCTAAATGCGGAAAAACACAGCTGTAACTTTCCTTATTCTCGAGTAGAAAACAATTCAATTACCCAAAAAATCTGATTTCTAGTAAGCAGGACGTGTATCCCGATTGAAAAGCCAGTAATTTTTAAGAAATAGCTGCTCATACCAAGGGCAATGCCAAACGTCTCTTTTCTCCCTTAAAACCGCGTGTTGCTTTCTCTTGTGAAAAATAAATAAGTCCATGTAAAAAAAATCTATTTGAGACCTAGATGAATAGGAAGTGAAATGGCACAATTCCCATCGAGACTAGGCGAATGAATTAAAGGTCTACACGACCTTCATTGGACTGACTGACTTGACTAGATTGAATGCTCTAACTGGTAACCCTGACGTAACTATGCTCAGTGTAGTGGAAAGTAATGAAAAAATGACGAGGAAAAAAGAGTTACAGCGTTTTTAAAGCACAGACAAATCGATGCGTCTTAAATATTTCAAATGGAGAGCTGATACCATAGTAGCATTGAGTCCTAAGCCCTCGTCACGGAACATGGGCCTAGTAGCTCAGTAAATGTCAATAGCCGAATAGGTACTAGAATACTAGAAAGCTTCATATATTCTCAACTCATAGCCCCACATTTGACTTATGCATTATGAATTTGGAATTCAACTCAGAGTCGATTGAAATCCTTGGCAGAGCTCTATGAATTTTTAATCTCGATGTTTTGGTAAAATGAGGTAAAATGCTATACTTGACATGTTTTGCATGCGCGCACGCCAAGGATAACATATTAGCATAGGCTCTGTGTGTGTTTGTGTGCAATCATAATCAGGAAGTGTATATGTTAAACCTGCAATTACTTATGTTATGAGCTAAGATTCGGGTTTCTAATGGGCGAGACGAAGGTATAAAAATGAATTAGGATCACGGGTTAAGGCGGTATTTCAATATTTAAATTTTTAACTATGCATTTACATGGGCTGAACTGTCGCAAGCCTTCATGCACAGCTTTCATATTCGCACAAGTAAAAAATGCTCATAAGCCGCCATTACAAAATTAAGCAGGAATTCAAATGCGTAATTCTCCCTTAAAAACAGTCGCGATTAGCTGGCTTTTGACAGGCGACAAATAGCCTTACTTTCAACATGCTTCAGTGCAGTTAAGAACCGGAAACACGTCATGTCAATTCCCGTTAGTTCCGAATTCCAGGTATAGCATATTTACATTTTCCATGGAGTACCTCTGCTCTGAGCAGCGTGGAGAAAGTAGCCTGCTGGGCCATTGCGGTAAATGACACGCCGTGTGGTGTGGTCGGGTGGGGTGATAGACGACGTGCTGGGCCTTGTAACAACAAGTAACGAGGTAAAGCGAGCACAATGCTCAGGTAGACTCAATGTTTCTCAATACAGGAGAGGCATTGGTGAAAGTAAGGGTGAAAGGAGGCTATTAAATGCTGTGGAAAGAAAGGCCTGGCCTAGTCACGGTCTGTAGTTTACCCATAAGCAAGGAATACATTCAGGTTACATTGGAATTCGGATTAGGCAAGAATCCGTAGTCCAAGGCATGCTGATGAAGGCTACTAGACAAAATGCAGTAAGGGCTTACGACGAGGGCGTCAAGGTATCTGCATTTGCCCGCATATGTTACGGATTATATCGCAAAATTCTGCACGTTACGTGGATACCGGCCAATTCATAATTAACGAATATTACTAAATCGCACGCATTTAGACGAATACGGAGTATTTATAGCACAATGGATACCTATAGGCTATATCCTTGTAATTATGTTTAAATATATGTAATGACATCGGAGATAGGATATATTTGATATGTGTAATTTGGAAAACTTTGTCAAATAGGCCAATTATGGAATTATTTCTTACAAAGAACCACTAATAACATAAGTAGCAAATCTTTAGTTAAAAAATAATCCTGCTTATGGTTCGCTTTAAATTAAACTCAGGATTTGCAATTTATTAGCATAATAGGCTTATTTGTGTTTTGAATATTTTAATCAAAATTTACATGTAAAAACTTAGTTTTTACGTTTAAGTTATGAGACAAAAATTTTTAAAGTTCTAACTCGGCCTAACATCCAATCTTGACCAAAACCGGTAACATATACCTAGGTAGGAAGATTGCGGCTATAAATGCTGCAGCTCTCTGCCTTTATCTTTTATCTATGGCCTAGGTCCAGCGTGTAAAAAGCCCGAAATTCCGATTTCCAATTTCAAGCTCATGCATATGGGCATTGAAAGAGGAAGGACGTAATACAAACAAAATTGCAGACTTCGATACTGGATTGGATAGAATAGTTGTTGTGAGTTAGCTCGGGCTTTGGGTAGGTATTTGTCGTTTGGCGTTGGGCTCTTTACTTTCTACTTACAGCACCTTATACAGAGTTAAGGCTAAAAGTAAAGGTGAAAAATGAAAATATGTCATGAAAGCTTTTCATTTGAAGGAGTAGCTTGGAGAAAGCAGAAAAACGAAAACTATTGATTCCTCGTGAAGGAGGCAAAAAAGGAGCATAAAGTGACACGCAATCCAATGGGTTTGGCTTATTTAGAACCTGAAAACTAATGGGGAATGGCAGTTTATGAAGGAAAGTTCATTCATACATACAAGCTATACTATGGCCAAGAAGAGACCTTCAGTTCTGTTCAGGTAACGTAAACCTTATAAAACTTTTCTGGAATGCTATGACGGCCTACGCCTTGAATACCAAAAAACGAAATCATACCTACTGACATCACCGAATAGAGATACCTATTTCCTGTCTGGTTCTGCGGCAGTTGCTTCTAAACAAAAGAATTAGTTTCATTTTTAGCTGACAGACGTGGCTGTCGGCTGTGCAAAAATTAAAATATTTTATCGATTTTAAATAGGTCGCATAACATTTTCTCTCGCAAAGCGTCATTGCTGGGTTAAAACAACAAACAGGGTCAGTAGCGTGTAGTAGAATTTAAAATATCGTCGATTTGGATCCGTTTAAAATAAATTATTTAAGCCAGTAGAGCGAATACGAATAAATTACCGGCAGCCTATTGAATAAATAAGATTTTTTAGGTGTCCATCGCATCATCGCCAGTTATCTCCGAATTCATTAAAAAATTGACTGTCGGATGGCAGATAATCGACAGGCCATTTAAATCAAATTTTGCATATTGTTTGTTTGTGCAGGTTAGAAAATTTAGGAGTGCTTGCTTTAAAGCAAATGAATTTGCGCATCACTCCGCTTCCGTGTTGAATTCAATACTTCAGTAAGTCATCAAATCCGGCAAACGGAAACATATATGACCTTTTTTACAAGGTCAAAATGACCATGAACGTGCTTTTCTACTCTCCGGTAATGTTAGATGCCATGAAAGTTCGATTCGAGGCGTACCATGTTTCAGTCCAGTGAATACTACTGGACTGGAATTTAGGAGACTCCGAAACATTTACCGTTTAGGAAAATAGTGTTAGACGCTATAATGCTATTCTGTGTCGGGTCTCAATGTGCATATAGACTTATTATACGACGCTCACCCGGCCTTCATGGTTTAATAATTGTTTCTAGCTTTAGCTTTCTCTGTGTACTTTCTCCAATGCTATAGTGTAAATGCATATCAGCGTTTTCCAGGTTTTACTTTGCGTTCCCTTGGCCGTTCCCTCGCTTTCTGCTGCTGTTTTGATGTGGTATGTGTCAATATTAGTATTAGTAATGTTACACGGTGAGCTGGGATGGGTAAGGCTAAGGTTGGAAGTTGAAACGAGCCAAGGACAGGATATTATTTCCATCACGCCGATTATCCTGTCTTTCTCTCGCTCCTCGGTGAAAGCAGGCATTAGTCTACATTTGGAATAGACATGCTATCCTCCTGCTGCGCTATTTCGGTTCAGACTGATAACAACACCCTTTTTAGGCTGACGATTCAATAGAAAATAGAAATGGAGCGAATTAGTAATCAGTTGCCGCACGGATGCATCTGAATTAGCCGTACAGATTCATCATAATTAGTCTGTGATCTCGTATTTGAATGATTTTCCAAGACCTATCCTAATAATAATGTAAACGCTTATAACGTTGAAAACGTACGTTTATGATCACGCGAGCGTAAAGTAATTTTCGATGCGAGCCTAATACTTCAATATTTTGTGCATTTTATTTATTTGTCATTGAAAGACCATTGAAGCTGCAGTTTTTCGTATTGCAACAAATATATTAATCTTTAAATGATTAAACAGTAATTAACAACGAAGAATTTCAATACATAAATATGATAATATAATTGATTTACTGAAACAAATCAGCTTAGCTACCTTAAAAGCACTTCGAATATATCGAGCACTTATTTCAACTGCAAAAACTGCAACCGTAATTCCTAGAAGTGCTGACCAACCTACAAAAATCGACAATATTTTCCAGTCATTCATCGCAAACGGATTTTTCTCAAGGGATCTTCCAATATAGAGATATTCTTCCCTTGTTTCCTTGGTATTAGCAGCGTATGCACAATACTTATTCAACATTTCATATATCCCAGCTTCAAATGCTGTCTGAACGGAATGTGCAAATTCAGAGTGAATTTGACCGTAAATTGACAAAATCTCAGCAGTGGCGGTTGTCGTGGTACTTGCGACTGTACAATGGACGTTGTGATCCGTTCTGGCGCGGAAGGAACTTGAGGCTCTGGCCAAAGTATTATCAGTGATAACGTAGGTCGCATTGCAATTTTTTAAGTAATCGTACAAGCCATCTGTGGTAAAATCCGCCGTGGGAATCAGGCTGTCCTGGAGCTGCGGGTACTCGATATTCTCAGCATTAAAAATTTGTTGTAGTAGAGGTATGAGGACCCGGTTGCCAATTCCGATTATCCGATAACCGTAAAGAAGTTCCTTGAGTGTTTTGTAGATCAGTATGGGCGGTGGTACAGTGAGCCGGCTAGAAATAATTCCTTCGTAGCCATACGTTAGGACTATTGTGGTCAAAACGAAGATAACCAGTATTTTTTGTTTCTGTAAAATCCTACAATCTTGCCTCATGAGAACTGCGTAAACGACCATCCATTGACCACGAAGCAGAATGGTTAGCAAAACAAACGTACTGGCAATGAGCAACCAGGAGCCTCTATCGAACGGAATAGCCCAAAATGTATAACTAAAAGATTCTCGTTCTAGCTTCCTCGTGCAATAATAAAACTTCTTTTGTTCATTGTTGATCAGAAACTGATTCAACACGTTGCTGTTGGTTAACCAATCATTCCATAAAAGTACTCCGAAAGTTCCTACAACAGAATAGTGCTTCGAAGTTTGAAAATACCAATTCATAGCGTCTGCTTCAATGGGCATCACATACTCCACCGTCAGGTTGAACTTGGCTGCAACTGTTTCTATGAAGACGTGATCCGCCATCGGTCCAATTAAATTGGGATTCGTAGATTCAAGTTTATGGTAGAGCCACTCTATAGCTGGTGTTCGGTCGAACAAGTTACCTGACAAAGTGCTTATGAGAACTGCCACTGGTAGGCAGGATAGGGACCGGACTTGGGCCGAACCTATTTTCAGACTTTTCAAGTGGAGCCCTGCTCCTACTACACCCGGTATACAACGATTGTAGCTTGTACTCACTCGAGCACCTGAGACAGATCGACAGGGCCTTGGTCACTGTATAGTTCTCCGGGATCACGAAGATGAAGTAAATGTCGATATTTATGGTCGATTGATAAATTTCTGGCAATGCCGGACTGCATCCAGAGCGGTAATCATATATGAAGAAAAGCGTGTTAAGAGATGTGTATACTCGCGAGCCAAATATTGGGTGTAGGTGGTACGGGAAACAAGCGGGAATTGAAAGAATGACAACGATATTGACTGAGCAAACCTCTTGGAAATCCGCTGGCTTGTTCTGGCTAAAATATACCAGTGGTTGGATGTACGTTGAGCTCCAACTCCAGATCGTCCAGCGTTGCATACCATGGTTAGCTCTAATGATGCTTTCGACCAAGTCCGCGGTCGACCTCTCGGTATCCCTTATGTTGGCCGACAGAAAATTAAATGTGCAGTGATGGTAGTCCTGGGTGTGTAAGCTCAAGGTATCAACCCTTGACCGAATAATGACCACTATGACGGTCAGTACTAGGACTACGTACTGGTAGAGATGAGTATACATATTGTTCTACGGGCGACGCGAACTAAGGACTACCGGAATAAAAACGGATTCACATATATGCTGGGTAAAATTACTTGATTAGCAATTTCAAGTTCCATTTATTCGACATTGACTAAGCTAATAGCCTTTCATTAAATTATTCATTATAAAAACACATATGCA
>VNWX01000945.1:0-17439 GCA_009869905.1 Ceratophysella communis
TGTGTAATTGTTTTACAGTCGTTCACAAAACGGAAGGGAAGTTGGGTCATGTTTACTGTGACTTTTATGAGAGAGAAGGCAAGCCACATCAAGATTGTCATTTCACAATTCAAGGTGGAAAGGAGCTCGAAGATGGAACATATCAGGTTTGAATCGAATCATGATCTTTCATCCAAAATATTAAAATATCTCATTTTTTTTACATGTTTGCGATTGAATTTATGATTCATCTTCAGCAACCAATTGTCGTGCTGATGCTGAACTTTTCTAACCCAACCGGAAGTATTCCATCTTTGCTGACCCCATCAATGGTGGACAACTTGTTTCACGAAATGGGCCACGCACTTCACTCAATGATGGCAAGGACTAAATATCAGCACGTCACAGGTACCCGATGCACTACTGACTTCGCGGAAGTACCATCCATACTTATGGAATATTTTGCGTCGGATCCTCGTGTATGTAAAAATTAGCCGTTTTTCTTAAAGGGAAAGGGTTGGTCGATTACGTATTATTTTAATTTGATCACAGGTATTGGCGATGTTTGCGCGTCACTATCAGACCGGAGAAACTATGCCTGAAGAATTGCGGCTAAAGTATTCAGTTGGAAAACATGTTTTCGCCTCCTCGGATATGCAAATTCAGAATTTCTATGCCGCTCTCGACCAAGTTCTTCATACCGAGCAGTTTCCATTGCAAAAACCAACAATTCAGATTCTTGACGAAGTGCATAACAAATTCTACGGTCTGCCTTATGTCCCTAACACGGTAAGCACGGGATTTACAGGACAAATACTTATGTTAGGTGAAAATGTTTCTCTCTAAATCTAAACTGAGTTTTTAGGCATGGCATCTGAGGTTTGGACATCTAGTCGGTTATGGAGCCAAATACTATTCCTACCTCATGTCCCGCGCAGTTGCATCATGGATTTGGCAGGAGTATTTCGTAGCTGATCCTCTAAACTCAACGAATGGAGAAAAGTATCGCCGCGAAGTCCTTGCACACGGAGGTGGCGTTCCTGCTAAGAAACTAGTTTCAAACTTTCTTGGGAAAGCTATTACATCAGATAACTTGACTCATGCTCTCATTATGGACCTTGATGCAAACCAGAGAAGACTTGAAAACTTCTTAGAGAAGAAATAAACGCGTGGATCGAGCCTCCTTGTTCAATTTACTAAAGTAAGTAGCATACTTCAACTACAACGCCCGTACTTCTCGCAGTAATTAATAAAATTTTCAGTTTTATTGTTCATGCCAAGCGCTAAATATTTATTATTAGGTACTTGTCAATTTGGGATAATTGTCTTCGATGAGGTACCTCCACTTAAGTCGGTGGTAGAAGGACAGGATCCAGGTTTTCGCGGGTCCTCTTGCAAGCAACATAATGGTAGTTATCCTGTACAGGGTCCTCCTACTCGAGTGAACAGTCAGAATTATCAGTTGCTGTTAAACTTGGCGTAGAGTCGATAGCGTTTATTTCACTAACCTCAGAGTTTGCTTCATTGGTAACTTTTGGCTTAGGTTTTCCCACCGGAAGGCTTCGGGTGTCCTTGATTATCTGGGACGCAATCTCCGCAATTATAGGTGGAAACTGGGAGGCTATAAGAGTTCGTAGAGTCTTCGTAGCTTGAGGGGCTGCGGGGGTCGGGGCTTCTGAGTAAGCCAATTTGGACATTGAATTCTTCTTCCGAGTCAGTCGAATGGTGCTCGTGCTGGATATTCATACGCAAGTGAATCTGCCGGTTGCAATAAGGGCAGTTTACTCCTAATGGGTTCGCTGAACCTGATGAGCAATTGGCTCTTGAAGCGGATCTTCTAGAAGAACTTGAGCCATCAAAGTTTACTCTTATTCGAAGATTGTGTGCGCTTGAATCTGAATCGTTCAGTTGGGCTTGAATGTTCACATTCATGTTGAGGCTTCTTCCACAATGTGGACAGTAGACGCGGGATTGGGTGGAAGAAGTGGAAGTCGAACTGGCAGACTCGATGCGACTCGAGTTCAGGTCAGCAAACGTGACGCTTCCCGGAATTGTCCCCGTTCCAGTTTGACTTAAAATTGTACTATTCATCCATTCCTGCAACGGGCTGGAGCGCGAGCCTGATGATGGAGCACTACATGGTCGAGTACCAGGAGAATTTAGGGAAAAGTTTCGAAGGCCTGAAGATGCTAAAAGGTCATCGGGATAACTGGTGTCACTGCTGGAAGAATCAGAATAGCCTTGTCCGAAGTTTATCATTGGTGAAGCACGGACTGGAGCAGTCCTTCGATATGTGCCTGGTCCTGCGGTTGCTGGTCGTCCGAAATTTCGATCGGCCATTGGTGGAGACTCAACTGAGCTTTGTGAGAAATTAATTGGGCTTTCTGCTGAGCATGGGCTTGATGATAAATCCTCAAACGTTACCCTCCGCCGACTAGAATTAAATGCTCTTCCCGAGTTGCTCGAACCAGCAGGACTCAAGCATGGGCGTAGGAGAGTGTTTGCATTGTTTGGGGATCGCGATGCCGCCGTACTTGGAACAGTCGATGCTGATGAGGGCACTGAACTTGAGCATGCTGGCGAATTCCCATTTCCTATAGGAGATCCGCTACTGGCAGAAAAATTGTACGGATAAGGAGAAATTGAGGAGTCCACCGTGTCGGTTTGGCTAGGATTCGGAGAATCAGCTGGATGGACTGTGTATGTCGCGTTAGTGTTGTTATTAGGAACAGGCACCGGTGGTGATCTCGGAGCATCGACTGGCACTTGATTTTCGTTACTACCAGCATTCAGTGGATCCGGCTGTTGTGGTGGTGCCACAGTAAATGTGGCCTCCAAGACTTGCTGTAGCAGGGCTTGTGCTTCTTGTCTCAGTCGAAGCACTTCGTCTTCAGCTGCCCTGGAATCTCGTAGCTTCGTCAGAGCCTCTCTGATAGTTTGTCGCTCTTCAGGTCTCATTTCGCCAGGTGAGCGGAGGACGGCTCAGGTCTAATGGCGGAGCATGAGAGAGAGGGCAGCTAGCCTCAGTTTGTTCGAACCCCCAACTTAAGTGCGGTGCACCTTAAATTTTGAAAGGTCTCACTATTGACCTACATGTTCAGCTATGGTACATAAATTTAAGTTCTAAGAATTTTTTTTAACATATTCCAGGCAGGTGAATTGAGATTTATTTTCCTCTTTAAGACCTAAACTTTTTGTTTCCAAGTCAACACTAATAATAATTCTCCCACTTTATCATAATATAATGCCAAATGTGAAACTCTACGGGAACAACGGGAGCACGTAGTTGGGTTATGCACGCACGAGTATGCGCTACTACGAGAACGTGCGCTGCAACTCAAGCAAGATGACGACTGATGACGCGATGAAGTAAAAAAGCAGAATACGAACTCTAGCGTTCCACAAATATACAAGCACTGACATTTTATTTAAACAATTTACATGGTAGTATCATAAGTCAAGGCCGATCTAACGCAATTCTTAAATTCGTCGGTTCGATTTCACTCATCTTCATTCGATGGATCTGCAGCAGTCTGTAAAACTCCATGCGACATGCGATCTTCAATTTATGCTTCAAGCCTGTAATGTTCAAAATAATAGCACGGTATAGGAGTATATCGTGATAATAGTAAATCTCATTAAGTACTTGAGTAAACAGCAATGTTTACAGTATCAGCAACCAGCAACATCAGCTAAAAATAAGTGTTAAAGTAAACTTACCAAGGAGGTCTTTCGATAGAGATGTTGGCCCACTGACTTGCTAACTGTCCAATCACTGATGGAAGGGGGTCATCTTGAACTTGGCTCTTCTGACAAACGGAACGCCCAGGGGAACTCCAACCAGCAGTTGCAATGCTAGAAGTACCGCCGCGTCTCGTTTCTTTCGTGTTAGTCGTGCTACCGCTACCTTTGCTGTTGGTTGTGCCGTGACTGCTTCTACTGGTTCTGCTGATACTGCTGCCGCTCGGACTTCTCGGAGGGGGACCCTGCTTGCTTGCAGATTTCGGAGTTGAATGCTCGGGAGACTTTGTTTGCGAACGAGAGCCTGCTGGGGCACGGGGTCATCCCGACTTGTTGCATACGCTCAAGAAATGGACTGATACGGGGGATACTGGGAATTCCATCCGAAGCGCGGCCAACAGGGTAGTCCTCCTGAAGGGATTCCGAGAGACAATTTTCCTGCCGAGCACAGAGCGCAGCCAGTACGCCGGCCAAGGATTGGTCGGACCCAGTTCTTCCGCGATTGGCTGCTGGCGAACCTGGGTTAAAGATCACGTTGATACTAACGGCTGTAGAGCCGGAGACATCGGATGGTCCAGGTGTGCTTGTGTAAGGCATATCTCCTTCTTCCGAGACTTCCTCTAACGACAGAAGGCTACGTGGAGATCTGCTGGATGGTGTTCCGTGGGAACTGGAACTTCTCGGCGATGGGTGGTACGAAGAGAGACCGCCGCTCAATGAGTTATCAGTCGATAAGAACAGGCTTGCCGCGACTGATGTATTGACCTTGACCACTGAATCACTCGAAGAGGACTCATAGACTGAGCTTTCGGCGTAAGAAATTTGTAATTTTTCCATGCTCTCGGGTCGCATACTTAAGAGCTGCTTAATGTAATGGCGGATTGTTCGGCTAGGCCTTCCCATGGCAGGACTACCGGAAACGTCGATTGGTTGATGATGAAATTCCACTTGATCAGCGTGACCATTTGAAGACCTCGAAGTTGAAGATTCAGGCTCATGTGTTTGAACCACTCTACGCTTAGGTTTAGGACGGGATTTCAAGGCAGCGGAACTTGGTTTTCCTTGAGCCAACTGTTGTTTGAGCTGGGCTTGCGACGAGACTGGAGCTGTTACTTCTGCTTGTCTAGGGTGGGATTTAGGTGGCTTGGAAGTGGTTGGCATTTGGGATCGTTCCGGATTGCTTGAACTGTCAGGTATTGACTCATCTGGACGCTGATCTTGAGATGGTTTCGAAGGGCCAGGTCTAGATTTGTCTACGCCACCACGTTCAACTGGCCTCGAAACAGCAGTTTTGGATTTATTTGGCCTGTGAGTGGATTTAACTCGACGTTTTATACGAGACTGCGATACAGGTCGCGACTTGTTCTGAACTGTACTACGGACTCTTTGCGGGTGAGAAGCTTGAGTTTGAAGCTGATCAGTCTGGTCAACAGTTCTGGTAGACTTGACAGTTCCAGCTGGCTGGGGCTTGGTTTGTCGCTCTGAAGCTGAAGTGGATGGTCGAGATTGATCTTGAGGATCTGGTGAAACGGCGTCCCTCACTCTGTCTTCTTCACGCCGGCTCTGAGGTGCTGTCGCCGGTATATCGTGCGCCTTGAACGCCACTGTACTTGGAGAGGCTCTGGCATGTTTATTTGGAATCTTAGTAACGGCAATAACTTCTGGTTTACTCACGAGGCTCTTAGGTTTCTCGTTTTTGGGTTCCGATTGCTCTTGCGTTAATTTCAAGAGCTTATTGCGTTTAGGACTAGCAGTGCTGGGTCGGAGATTTTTCTCAACTGACCCTGGAGCATCATTTTGTGATTCGGAGGACTGGCTATCCGGTGGAGTGTACAGAGCAGTAATAGGTCGGCTTGAAGGAACATCAGGCGGAGTGTACAACCCAGTACGTGACCCGAACGGTAGTTCTTGAGGTGGGCTGTACATAGCGCTCGTACCTGACAAATTCTGTCCGTCTTGTGGAGGTGCATACAAGCCAGATAAAGATCGGCGTGGAACATCAGGAGGTTTGTAAGTGCCGGTGCGCGGAGTAATAACGTGGTGGGGTTTCACAATTTGTGGTTTGTCAACATGACGGGATTGAGGTTTAGACTGATCATCGCCTGATTTCTCTTGAACTAAACTCAAAAGCTGGTTCGATGGACGTGAAACCGGGGCTGGAGCTTGCGGTCGATCAACGGGCACATTCACAGTTTTGGTACCGCTCAACAAGTCGGATTGTGGTTCCTTAGGGTTAAACATCGTTCGTTGGAATTGGTTTGGTAAAGGTTTAGACTGAGAGGCGGATGACTCAATTGGCATTCTACCCGGTTCCGTGTCCCGAATTGACTGAGCTTTTCCAACTTTCTGTCGGTTCGAAGTATGTTGAGTCCTAAGTTCACTTTCTTCGCTCTCACTAACATGTGGGTCCTGGAATGTCACTTTATGCTGCGCCCCGCCTTCAGGCTTATTTCCTTTAGTTATGGGTTTATGTTTCGTAGTTGTCTTTACTTCTCGTATGTCTTCTGGGACATTCAATGAAGTAATAGCCGATTTCTCTTGTTCTAATTTCAAGAGCTGATTGAGCTGGTGTTGAGATGTCTTAGGCGAATGAACTATGGCGCTCATCATTCGAGTTAGTTCGCTTGATTCTCCGTCGTCTAGAACTCGAGCTGAATTCGATGATGGGGTAGGCTGAATCGGTACTGATTGTGTCTGAAGAACCGAAGGGATGCTTGTGCTTTCATCCTCGTCCTCAACTACTTCATTTGCCAGCTGTTTATATTGCTGTTCCAATCTCGCGATTTTGAGGGCTGCGGCGCCTCGGATTTTGACTTTCTGGTTAATTTTTGCTTGATCGTCTCTCTTCTTTTCATTCTCTTTGGCTTTTTCCTTATTCGCCTTCTCGGCATTTTTCCAGGCATTGGGTCGAGCGGTATGGTGAGGTTCTCGATGGACAAGTCCGTCTGGAGCTTTGTATTTCTGGGGTGGTAGAGGAATAGTGGAATCCACAAAAATAACGTCGTCGCCTTCCTTCTTCTTCTTCTTAGTTCTCGGTCTTATATGGCGCTCATGGCCGTTCTTGTCGCCTCGTGGTGATTTTACCCGGTGTTTCTTCACTTTCAATCCGACACGTCTGCGACGGGCCTCGGCCACTTGACCAAAGCTGCCTTTTTCACATTCCGGACCGGGACAAACGGGTTTCCTACGTCTAACGCGCCTCGTCTTGGATGTTTTCTTTCTGTGACGTTTCACTCTGGGTTTCCGATTCTCTTTATCAACTTGAGACTCAGGTGGGATGTGGAGCGATTGGGCAATGCTCTGTTGGTATCCTTGCCGCTTCAATTTATTCCGTGTACTAACAAATATGAAGCAAAAATCAATTACGAACTTCCTACTTGAAACTACCAATCAGAGAAGAAATTGGAGCTTGCTTACCTTTCAGGTTTTGTATCAACATTTCTTGCACGAAAAGGCCGTCTGTCAGCAAGAAATTTAGCCTTATCATTCTCTTGTAAACGAATCGCTTCACGGATTTGAAGTAGCTTCGCAGCTTCTGCTTCCTTTTTTAAGCGTTCAAGTCGTTCTTTCTTCATAGCTTCGTCAAAACGCTTCGCAGCTTTGGCTTCATTCTCTGCGCGTTTCAATTCCTTGAGTTTGGTAGTGTCTGGATGATTTGCGGCAGCCCTGTGTGCTCCACCAATTTCATTCACAGCAAGATCATGTTGAGCACTCAATTGTTCCAGGTTCTGGACAGCTTCGGCTATCACCTCTTCGGTCACTTCGTGAATGAGTTTTCTCAGTTGACGGGCTTTTTCCTCTTCAAATTTTGTTCTAGAATTTGATGTCCAATTGTCTGTTTGCTGACGAACCTTAGATTAGACAGAGAATTAAAAATTAGATATTATAATTCTAACGGATGATACAAACCATAAAGCTACACTAAATATTGATATCGTAATCGTATCACAGAACACAAAATTTAATTTTAAGTAACTTACTTGTGAAATTCGGAGCTGACGACGTCGACGTCGTTCGTTTTCAGCTAATTTATTTGCCTCGGCTTTTTCGTAGAGATCCATCCTCAATGATTAACGATAACCACACTTATTATACGGAAACGGAACGGAAGAAGTATGTTAATTGATAATTGGCAGTTAAATACAGAGATAAGTCTTATACCATCTCTTATAACTGGTTTTGTACTTTTTACTACTGTTTATTTACAACTTAAGATTAGTCTACTACTGACGATCACAGTAAACGGTACTCTGTTCTTTTTTGACGGTCAATGCAATAATGGTCGTTGTCAGCTGTTGGCTATCGTGGGTCAAAAACCGCACCGCACCTCTGACCTCTCTTCGCCTGGTTTATGCAGCAGCAGCGGCATTTGCTTGGTTTCTTCAACTTTCACCAACAACCACCGATTGACTGTTTGAACTTTTTGGTTCCCTCGCTGGGCTTTTTGGAGGGCTTTTCTCTCTCCGACTCTTGTTTCTAGAGGCCACTGTTCCGTTAATTACCCCCCCCAACAAAATGCCTTCAATGCTAAATGGCTTATTTGATATTGGTCTAATTTTTAAGTTTTACTGTTTCGAAAATTGCATTTATTAATTTATTAATGCAATTAACATACAACATTTCTTTATTTCAGTGTAGATTAGGTTGTACTGTAATTTTAATCTTATAATGCCAATGCTGTGCTGCATATAGCGATCGGTTAAGGTAAGGATTACGTGGTCAAAGGGGGCAGCATGGAGAAAGATCATTTCACGGATCACGGATCCAATCCAATATCCAATGCTACGCATCCATCCGATTGATTTGAATTAGTAAAAGGATACCGGAACCGGAGACTATCGAATTCTCTCAGAAGTTACGCCACGCCATGCCAGGCGATGTCGTCCCTCGCCTGCATTCTGTTTTCGGAAATTAACACTCCTTCCTTTTCCTGATCATTGATAATCTAATCGAAGACGATTTTCCTAGCATCCTGCATTATCGTGCAAGCATCAGCTAATAAGCGAAGTATTCTGAATTTATATGCAAATATCTTTCCGAATTGCCAGTCAAACTTTGGTAATATCGTAAATCAACAAAGCAAAATGACCACGTGTAGCATTTTATTCAATTTCCTCTAAAGCAGGTACAGTTGAACCGCAGCGCAGCTTCGACTACTACTAATTGCTGACATCCAATACTACTAGGCTAACAAGCAGTCTATGCTTGAAGCATGAAGACGATGTAGGTTGTGATGATACTGAAAGCGTAGAGAAGTGTTCCTCTGGACACGACGAAGAATCCGCCCGCACTGAAGCTCACTGGGTTCGCCTGATTACCGAGCAAGTGGACCTGAATCAAGTTGATGTCGGATGGCTTGGGCTCCTTAACGGCCATCAAGCTTCCGGCCACTTCGTTGTCAAACCACCGGGAGTACTCGTGCACATTTCCCAGGCTAATCAGAACGATCAGGAGGCGAACCAGGAAAATGATCCCTTGTCCAGCGTGCAGCGCCACTCGGTCGGTTTCCATTCCGATACCATTCAGCGTCTTGTTTCGGAACAAGTCCCCGTCGTCCAGCACGACGCCTGCTGCGGCTGCAGGACCCAAGCTCTTGATTTGAAGAAAAAAGAGGAGACAGACGTGGATGACGAGCCAGGCGATGTCCAGAGCCAGAATAGGACCAAAGATGCAGTTGATAAGCCTGTGGTGAGATTAGGTAGCATAATATATGACCATAAAGAAATGGTATTCGAATTTAAGAAAATGTATTTTTGGTGTCCTTTTTTTAGGTAGGTACCTTTGTTTCTGGGCAATGTACGAGAACCGCTTGATAGCTTTCATGATTGGCCCGGTACTAGTGGCGTACTCAACGTCCTCGACACCATCTGGTAGAGCCGAGTACTCCGTCGGACTCTGCTTCATGTCACCGGAAGACAGTTGTGCTTGAACCGTCCGGTAGAACGGAAGTCCTTGCCCTGGCTTCTCGCCTCTGCTCAGCATGATCTCCGTGCAAGTCTCGTTCATCTGCCCCAATCCCGTCTTCATCTGCGTATGAATTTTGTTGATCTTATTGGCGATGCTGTAAGAGATGGAGGCGCAGTGGACCTCGATCAGGGCACAGGCGGACTGGGTGATGATGACCAAGTAAAATTGATAGAAGCAGTTGAGACTAATCATGACATGCGACGGATCAGGAACGTAGTAAAGGAAGTATGCGGCCGACTGCGGATGCACGAGCGTATCCCAGCCCACAAGCACGGCGCAAGAAAGTGCCAGGCACATGTAGAAAGCGTAGAATCGCCAAGCAAAGTTGACCATCTGCTGGCAATTGGTAATGCCTTTCATGCAGACCGAAGCCTTAAACTCGTGGAGTTTGATGAAGAACTCCGTGAAGTCATCCCGCTTCTGGATTGTAACGACCAGGATGAGGAGCGAAATCAGCGGCCCAATCATCCATGACAAGAGAAAGCCAAGTTGGACCATGTCCTGCCTAGCGATGAGAGCCCTCGCGAACTGGAAGGTTGTGAAGAGAACATGACACAGAAGAATGCACATGTTGAACAATGTTTTGAAGACTTTGATCGACGTCCATCGGAAAATTAAGATGTCCCCGCTGATTTCGTGTGGGCAGACGCCTAAAAGCTGGTTAACGATGATTATTGGTTTAAGGATGGTCAACATGGACGGCTCCTTGCCCCCCATTTGCGAATTTCGACCTTTGACCGCCTGGCCAATGCTATCTCGATTCGACCGCGGAGAATCCCGAGACGGGATATTGTCTTACCGACCCAACGCTCAGATGCTGACTGACCGCTGCTGTATTCTTCGAAGTGCGGTAATATCCTTTCTTTTCGCCTAATTATGGGCGGCTCTGGAAGATTGGAAATATCAATCATCCAAAAGTTGAACATGCATATCAATTACGGCTTCAATTTGTGTTTATTGATACACTTATTCTGATCAGTGTTTCTAATTTTCTGCACGCGCGGTTCTGATATCGATAATCCACTCAAAAGGACAAGACCCCGCCCCAAGAGTCAACTCATCAAATAAGACATCATGGTCAATTGAGCTCCTAATGCTTAATCAGGCTAATACACTAATCCAATTCCCAAATGACACAACTGGATGGACAGCTGGCTAATGACAATGACCACCTGTCTCAGACTTGGTGACTTGAATGATGCAATTGCACATTGTCTTTTTGAAACATGACTACCTACTACCTAACCAATTTGAACAAGGATTCGTGTTTGGTCAGCCATAATTACAAAATCGTTTTTATTTGTAAGCTTGAACTAATGTATTTGTTTCGATTTAGACTATTCAGTGACTCATGTGAGAAATTATGAATGATGACTAATCACGAATTACGACTACGTATCCGCAACGTACTCGCAATCAATTTACATAGGTGAATCATTGGATCAAAATTTAGCAGAAGAATGATTCCGATTATTCCGATACTAATTAAGTTCACAAAGCGATGAATACGAGCTTCGTTACTAAAACATTTCTTACTTTACTAATTTTTGTTAAGGCTAGAATTATGTCGTCGAAACGACTATGCTTGGAGGAGGAATACCAGGTAGGTTGTGACAATGCTGATAACGTAGAGAAGAGTTTCTCGCTGGAAAACAAAGAATCCAGCGGCAGTGAAAGCCAATGGACTCGTGGCGCTCTTACTGAGATGTACTTCAATTAGGAGCAAGTGCGTGAGTTTGTGAGGTTTGGGAATATCAATCAGAGCGTTCATGATGCAGTTGTCCAAGCATCTCGACGCGTGATAGACTCTGCCGAGAGAAAGGACGACGAGAAGAAGCCGAATGATAACGGTCAGACAATTCCAGGCGATGAGCAAAACGATGAAGAGATTCACATCAGGGCCCAGCTGGTCTGCCATCTTACCCGAAGCAGGGTTCAAGTATCGAATTTCCAGGAACAAAAGCAGACATGCGTTGATGACCAGCCAAGCCGTGTTCAGTGCTAGTATATGGCCAAAGATACAATTGATAAGTCCCAGTCTAGCATTGATCAAGTTCAGTCGATCAAGGGCCTTCATGATCGGTCCAGTCCCTTCTTCGTCCTCGCTCTTTTCTTCTATAACGGGGTAAAGCGTCGGGCTAATGCCTTTCGACTTGACGTGGTTGCCGACCGGATTTACGAAAAGAGCGGAAGAAATGGTTTTGTCCAAGTCAACGATGTTATTCCAACAACAAGTTCTTTTCTTGAAGGCCGTGACCATTTCCTGCTGGATTTTCGTGATGGAGCCGAAGATGCTCCTCGCGAGAGAGGGGCAAAGCACTTCAATGAAGGAGAAAGCCGCCTGTGATATAATATGGATGTAGATCTGAAAGAGGCAGTTCAGAAGTATGAGACCCCGACTCGGCTCTGGAACATAGTAGATAATCGAGTAAATGTCCTTCGGCTGTAAGATAGCTTGACCCGCGCAGAAAACGGTGGACACCATGACCAGAAAGATGTAGAACTTGTAACACTTTCGCCCGTAAGTCACGACGAGATGGCAATTGTTAAAACCCGTCAGCTTCTTTTGATTGGCTTCACATTGTTGAAAGAAGAAAGTCATTTGGTTCCGCTTCCAAATTCCGATGAAAAGGACGAGCATGGTCATGAAGGTTTTGACTGTCCAAATGGCGAGAATGACGAGCAGAACGATTCCTTTCCCAGTGTACATGGAATGAACATACTGGAAGCAGAGAAAGCAGCAATACAGTGTCAGAACAAACAAGTTCAGCATTGTTTTGTACGGCTTGAGAGAGTTCCAGCGGAATAGAACGATGTTTTCTTGGATTTCCATTGGAAATACGCCAAGAAACTGGTTGACCCTTCAAAAGACGAATTTATTAATATTTAAGTTAATGTTTCTAAAACATGATTTGGCATATCAAAGGGTTAATTACCTGATAACGGGTTCAACGAGTGACAGCATTGTGATTGGCTTCTTTGGAGACGCGTCCATCGTGGAGGCTTTAAGTCTATGTGCAAGTTTAAAAGCAGGTGAAAGTAGTGAAAGTTCGGCAGATGCTGTTGTTGGTTCGGAGCCTCGTGTGCTTCACGTTGTAACCTGTAACCGAGTCTGACGTGGTCTGAGGCTGAAAGTGAACTACCAGACTTTCGCTTAGTACTTGGGTTTTAGAAAATTGTAATGAGCTCTCGTGCATGATGCCTGCCTGTCATTCTCCTAATCATCAACGAATTAACTTTCTCTCGTCCCCTGAGACGGAAACTCATTTCTCATTTCTGCTGAAGTAGATTAGAAAGCTAATGCTTGTTTCATCTCGGCTCCTATTCTTGGGAGACGTTTTGCGATTGAAAATGAGTTTATATTTGTACTACCTTCTAACTACATAATATCCCATCTCCGAATAATCGAAGCAAAGCAACACAATTATACTGTTGCGGACGAAACTGGTTCGAGTTCGGATCAGAATGAACTATGGCATTTAGGTATATTGGATTGCACACTTATCAAAAATGCATCGGAAGTATAGCTTAAACATTTGGCTAATTTATTAGCTCGCCGTACGTACGCTTTTGTCTAGAAAATAACCACTTGTCATCTTATTAGTTCTCAACATCTTGCCACGGCCAAACTGAGGCGACAGGAAACGCCAAATTAGGACGCAATGACTTGTGGTGTGCTACAATTGCAATAATTTCGGGCTTACAATTAATAATTAGGTAATAGCAGAGTATAATATTCTCCTTCAATTTCACGCTAACCACGCATCGGACAATGACGTCCGATCTGATCTTGTCTAAATCGATCTTAAATGAGAACTGCTTGTAAAAAATTCCGTCCTTCGTCTACCTAATTTTATACATTCCATGTGTCTATTCACTTTTCCAAGGCTTATCATTTATAAAAACATTTAACACCGTTTTTATTAGATAAATAATTAAAATTAAACGGGGCTAGCCTACTAGATAGTTAAACATTTCGAGTGGAATAAATTGAACTTGACTTGACGAGTGCATCCAGCTTGCTGCTAAAGAGTTCTGAATTGATGTACTGGCCTGGAACGGTCAAATGGATTCTTTGCGACGTATTCTACCCAAACCTTTAAAAAAAAATTCACATGATTGAAACTGATTGAAGAACAACCTTGTTTTGACAAATTTCGATCTTTATTTTGAAAATGAGCACTAACACTAACTTACCTGTGAGTAGATATTATTGATGAGTTGTGTTGGATTAGCTGCTAAGTCTGTGTTCAGCACAATTTTAACTCCAGTTGGGGCTTCATAGTAGTTCAACTTATACTTTGTGGTTCGATAACAAAACGAGTTATCCTTCACGTCAAGCGGAGAAATTTTCTCCAGGAAAGAACGAAGTGAGAACAGCATGCCATATACTAACTTGCCTTCCTGTAAATGTAAAATCATAAATAAAATATTAAACCGCTTTTCTACATCGCGATGGTCATTACTTCGTATTACCCATGAATTATGGAATAATTAATGCTGGATGGATAAGATACACTACTGATAAATGTCGTAAGTCGTAATATGTACGCAAATTATGTACCTCCTCCATGGACATGGTAGCTGGTTTCTTCCGTGCCCATTCCGCATAGTGCACCAAGGAACCTGTTCGGTCGAAGATGTAAATATTGTGGATTGTCATTGTCAATGGTCGGGTAGTCAGCTGTGTACTTAGGTCAACGTCGCGTCACCGTCACCGTAACTAGAGAGCTTTGACAATCCGTATAACACCTTTAAATAGGGTGGTAGCACCCAAACCAAACTACTGACTGTGTGTGGACTGGCACTGATGACTGATGAGCGACGAATCATTTATGGAGAAGATCGAAAAACAAAAAATGAGAAACCAGGTGTAGGGTAAAATCCTGACCAGAAACAAACCAATGCAGACAATAAGTGCTTATAGTTAAGTTGAAGTTACTTTTTTTGGGTCACAAATTGCCGCATGATTGACCTCATTAATCTTCTGCCTGCTCATAGTGAATAACGAGTGCCGACCCTTGCTTTGAAACCCGGAAGCGATAACCGGTAGAGTCCGACAGGGTCAGGTAGTCGGTGTTTTAGTCAAACTTCTGAGGCGGGAGTATCGAAGATTCGGTATAAATCTGGTGACGGAACACTTTTCGACTTCAGCTTGACCGGTCATCATCGTCATTATTTCATATTTGTTCTGTCATCTGTGGTCAAGAGGTGACAGGGGACGGGTGACGCTGGTGACGGGCTACTGCTGCTACTCTCACTCAACAACAGCAGCTTCTGTTCTGACCTCAATTACAATTTAGATAAATTGTCAGTTGTCTGTCAGTCATCAATATCAGTATTCTTGTAATTGCATATTGCATGTGGCATGGCACATGACGGCAGAGGGATTAACATGGAGAAATCAGGTAAACGGCAAAGAAGCTTAATATGCGTTTACTGAAGATTCATTTTTAAACAATTGTAAAATTATATTATGATATGAATGTCCAATTCGCTGCGTATTAAAAATCTTTTATTAATTAAGACTGCTTGGTTTTGTTCCAGTTTCCGATCCCTGTTTAAGACAGCCGGCTGATCAGACTCAGACTGACCAAAAGAAAGTAAAATGTGGCGTGGTAGGTGACTCGAAGTCGTTGCCTGCTTCAATGAAGCCTGCAATTATCCGTCGGAAATCACCTGACCGTAAGGTTTTGAAGCCTGTATGCTCTCGTTATAAGAAGATCTCTGACTGGATAGCGTTGCGGAGCACTTCCTTTCCGAATCAGCTACATAATACACAAGGGCTACGGCTCCGCCGTGGCCTTCTTGGACGGATCCTGAGACCTTCGATTCAGGCTCGCTTGGAAGAAGTAAAAGCGCCAGTAAATAAGATTCAACCGACTCACTACACGGGTGACACATTGCTTCGTTCACACGCACAACTTGTGACCGAGGAAGCTCGTACGAAGGACCTGGCCGAGAAATTCAGCACTGCTTTAAGGAAGATCGATTTAACTCGGCTCCCAATTTCAGTTCGAAGAGCGCTTAAACCTTTAGCAGATGGGCGAGAACGCCTCATTAGAAATGGCCTCCCTGTACGTCCTTTACAAATACCCAATCCATCGCTCAAGAAAGGCTCCGAAACTGAAGTAAAGAAAGAATTTTTCCGAAAGAAGCTGCGATTAAGCCAGGTGTTTTCTGCATTCAATACTGTTTTCAACTTGAACTTAGTTCGGGGGATCGTGAAACCACGGTTTCGGTTGAAAGGAAGAATTAGCAAAGCTGAGAAAGAGGCTCAAATTAAGAATTTGGAAATTCTAGTTTGTAGCTCTTTAGGACAGCCAAGTGTTCTTTCACTTCGAAAGTTTCTTGAAGTCCTCCGACAGACACCTTCGCGCTCAGATGAAGGCGAGGGCTATAATGGGGAAAAAGCAGATGCAGCATCGTTGTTTTCGCTAATTTCACCAAAGAAAATGCTTATGCACCATGAGCGAAAGTTATTGAAGAGAGACGGTGACAGAGCTCGTATATTCTCTTCACGTGCCAGACAGGAGCGATACGACAATATGAAACTTATTTTAAACTACTTGACACGAATAGAAGACAGTGTGAATTGTAAACCAAGACCGTGGATCCACAAACAGAGGCACACCAAGTGGAGATTATCTTGTGCCAGAAAGAAGAAGCCCAGTAAGATTTTTTTAAATTGTACTTAAAGATAGCTTGATTTTAATTTCCTCGCGACTATTCTCCATTTGATTATTATTGCACTTAAAATTTTCAGGCTTCCGATGTGGATACAGGAGGTACAGAGCCTACTTCGACAAGAGACTGATAACAAGAGGGACCGGGCATAACTCGAAACAAGCTTCGACATTGAATGGAATTCAAGACGAGGAGAGGCTGAAGATGCCGCCACCACAATTTCTACCGCCTCGATCTCGAACTCGAGCTAGTTCTGAGCACCATGCTACGCATATTGCAACTCAAGCTCCAGCTCCACGGTCCAAATTATCTTCCGCCGCTAATGTACAGCCCAGAAAAGGAAAATCTCGCTCGGCACGCAAGAAGAAGCCCAAAATCAAAGTTTACACGATTAGGCGCGGTTTAAGTGTTCATCCTGGAGATATTTTCAGGTCAATGAATAAGCAGTCAAATAATTATGTCTTCTCTCGCTCTGTAAAAACTGTTTCAGAGGAATCCCTTCGACTGTTGACCACGGCATTCGCCCTCAAATGCAGTTTTACAGAATACCCTGCAGGTGTTGTCGGTGCTCCGGTAAAACTTCAGGATTCTAAAAACACGTCACGTGGGAATAAAGTACAGTGTACAAATTCTTCCAGTGCTCAGCCGAAGATTCAGCCGTCCCCATTCTTTCCAGAAACTCGCCGGTCATTAGTCGACAAACAAAGAATTTGTAGCACAAATGAAACCCTTTTGCTCAAACGTCACGAAAAAATGCTTACTAGTGTTGCTGCATTCCTCTCTCAAAGTGAAGCTTGTGGAAGTACAGATTTAAGAGCTGCCATGATTAAAGCATTTTCCCCAGTAACCAGTGTTGAGCCATCAACGGTCACTCCAACGATTTCACAGTTCTTGGACATCATGCCCAGCTTTTCTAAATTGGCTGAATGCTCTGAGGTAGGCCATCCGACTCAGAGTTTGAATTGGGACTCATTTCTTCATTATCATCAGTGTCCCGGCTGTACGTTGGTCTCAAAGGTCGCAAATATAAAGAAACCCGGAGTCAAGGTATATTTGACCAGTGAT
>VNWX01000946.1:0-17433 GCA_009869905.1 Ceratophysella communis
GAAGAAAACCGCAGGTCAAAAAAATTAATCTAACTCAAGAAATAGCATTTGGCGTAGGTCACTGTTTTTGGGGTTGGTGGTAGCTAAAGGGTCCACCCACAACGTCGAGAGTGCAAAATTGTCTGTCTCGTTCAGCCGTTTTCTTGTCTGGAACAGTCGAGGTTTTTACCTTATTCTTGTTCCATACTCCAAATATAAACCTACGTTACAGCGGGTAGTGAATGGGCGGGAAATTGAAGTAGTTATCATTCGAGTTTATCATCTGTAAATACAGGAAATCATAGAACTGTTCTAAACTTTTGTTCTACTCAAACTCAGGTCTTCTGTACTATTTTCAAACCTTGTTGTAGCTTTTGTTAGAACATATTGAATATTGAGGACAGTACTTAAATAAAAACAAGGCAATAACGTTTACCGCATTCATCTCGATTTCTGGATAAACAAGGTAATTTAAGAATAAAACTCGAGCCCGAGCTTTTCCAGACAACCGGAATAAATTAGCCATAACTCATTTCATTATTTTGGTCTGAGAAGCCCTGCAGAATTACTTGGCAACAATTTTCATTCGATCTTTCAGCGGCTCGGCTGCTTTCACGAGCTTCCGTGTGACAGGCACGAGTCAGCTTTCCTTTGCACTTTCTCTTTGTGTGCATGCTTACGGGAGCAGGAGTGTTTCCTGGGGACACATGAGATATTTCCTCATTTCTCAATCGCTAGGTCGTCTCGCGTTTCGGATGGTGAAAACAAAACATAGTACTTATCGCCGAGTATTTGTTCACGTCGAGATATGTACATGTCGAAGTTACGGATATCCTGAGATTTTCATGAGACTCCGTGAGCATGGAGTAGATATATCGAGAGTACTCTATTCATCATTGCCTCGACCTGACCCATTTAACTTTTCCAGATCTGAAGTCAGGAAAAGTGATATGCCAAATTAAGCTCTGATGATAGATGACGGTAAAAGCTTTCTCTTTAATCTATAATGCGGATTCCCTTCTCCTCTTCCACTCTTCCCCAAGGGCGTTTCAAAGGCTTGAATAATTAAAAAATCATGAAAGCTAACAGCACTTTCTCGACTTCGCTCTCAGCTCTTTTAAACCAATTTTGAATAGTTGAAGTCGACTTGCGCTTATGTACATGCTTTGCGGAGCTCATAATTGAAGTATGAAACTCATTTTCCGCGCACGTCTTTGGTTCCAGAAACTTCGGTCACTAGCTGAGAAATTGCATTGCATGCATTAATTTTTATTATTTTATGACGAGTAACCTGTTGCCTTCATTAGTGAATAATTTATTTACCGTGAAGTTAGACTCTCATGCTGTTGTTCTTGTATTACCTTTTACTGTATACTGACATCCGAATACCTCACACACAATACAATACTCCAATCACACAACTGTCGAATCCCCACCCAAGGAGAAAGAGACTAATAAATAAGTAGTACAATTATTTCATGCGGGTGACACAAAGCATTTATTATCTATCAGTCGGCCCAAGAGAGACGGTAGCATAGATATCGGAGGGAATCCCGAAGTCTAGAGGAAAGCGAAGCTGGGAACTAGTATGTGGTGCCGAGCGAAATAGAGTTCGAGCCAAGAAATAGTGTCGACTGCATTGAAGGCATCGGATCAATGGCGAATGGAGTTTCTGATTCTGAGCGTCTGCGTTTCCGCTTGCTTTCTTCGTGCTATCTTCTCTACTATGTAGCTGTGCTCCTCTTTCTCCAACCAGAGCAGCCTGCGTTGAGTGGAGACAGAGAGCTTGCTTTCGTATGGCAGAAGAAAATGCCTCTTCTTTGGACTCCTATGCTCTGGGCTCTGCTGGGGATATGGCATGAGTGCTTTCCCTGGGTAACCGAGAGCTCGTGTAGACGGAATGGATGGGCTGCTGGGATGAGTTTCTAGAGGGACAGGCACAACCTTTGCCTCTCGATCCCTGCACATCCCGAGACAGTGGCAGAGGGGAAATCATCAAAGGCACGGCAAATTGGAGCGTGAGGAGCACTTCCCTCCATTGGTTCCGTTCAGGTGACACCTTCTCATCTGGAGAGACTCATTTCCTTGTGGCAACCCACCTGTGCTCCGGACCAGGCCTTAGCTCCCCGCTCTTCTCCTGCCTCCGACCAGTCAGTCGCCTCTCCGTAGCCCTATCTTCAACACCATCCGTCACCCATCCGCCAGCAACCTCAGTCTAGTCTGACCAACTGCTCGGCCAACCCCACTCACTCGTCCATCCATATGGACCAGGAAGTCTTCACCGCCCAAACGCAACATATCACTCCGCTGATCAGCTCCGCAGAATCCTCAGTCGTGATCTAGATCTTATCTGCACAACCTCAAACCGCATTCTAATAAGTATACTGTGCCCACGGGCTCCAGATATTGCCTGGTATTCAGTGCATTGCCGTATCATCGATTTGAGTTGGCATTTGAGAAAACATTGATCTTATCAGACTTGACCACGTAGATTTCACATTAGAACTTTCTCCAATTTTTGTGTGTTGTGCGTTGTCTGAAAACTTTCTCTTTCGACATTTTTACGCGTTCGTGATAACCAAAACTATACTCAACATAATACAAGAAGGTATAAATTTTCTGGAATCATGGTTTCCCGTTTGGATTCTTTGAACACTTGGCTCTCATCACTGTCATTAAAAATTGGACATCATCGTCGAACCCGGAAGGGTGGGCGACATGTTGTTCCCAGAAGTAGCACAATGGCTGCGGGCGACGCTTCTGGATTCTGTAGAAGCACCACATTCCCCACCTTGGGTAAATACAATCTCTTATCCTATACTGTACTCTTGTGTATTTTGCATTCTGCATACGAAATATTTATCCAAAAAAGCGTCCTAATACTCTAAGTCGAGAATTCCGTTGTCAGGAGGTTAGAATCTGAAAAAGCGCTTTCTTGTCGGTCGCTTGGCACAATGGCGCATTAAACTCTGCGTAATTTGTTTTCACTCCCATTAGTGTCAAAGAACTGACGGGACGAAGACTTCACACAAGCTCCCCAGTTCTTTGTCCATGTGCGAGTCTTGGCATTTCAGTTAATCGGTTTAGCAATTTGTTTGTTTTTGGCAACGAGGGCCGTTGTCAGGTTGTCAGCTCTGTTTGCCTCCTGCGTCGTCACGAGAGGAAGGAGAAAGAACAGCACAAAGCAAAGTCCGTCACGGCTTTTAGTTCACGGCACGGGTTCATTTGATTACAGGGCACTGGGTTCTAGCTTGAATTGTACAGTTGTAGCAAGGGAACGGTGTTGAGCTAATGAGAGTGAGAGTGGTTAGTAGAGTCGGCCATACGTTTACTTTCGACAGAATCAATACTGGATACACAATGTGTCTTGGCTTTCTCTTCTACATAGTATTCAACAGACCTCCTTTACTAATGCTGGTACCGCTAGACCCTGTAGATGAAAAGATTGTTAGGTATCTGTGAAGCTTCCCACGAAGCGCAAAAACTAAGCTTATGTTTTAGTCTGTTTCATCCCGACTGTTTTCGTCGGCATAGCTCTTCTTAGTTATCTCTAGTTTCGACTTTTCAAAGGCGGTCGTATCTCACTTCCTCATTTGTCTAGCGTGCGTATAAATTCGCGTAGACTGATGCTTTCTCCAACCAAAAAGAATTACAAATAATACAATCATTGTACAGGATTGAATGATTTGCGATTCCTGTCTGAATCTGTAACATTATAGCTGATAATGCTAAAGACTGAGTTCACTTATATCTAAAATGCTTTAAATAGCCAGAACTGTGGGAATGAATTTTGGGGTTACTAACTCAAGAGGAATATCACTGTAGAAGACTAGTTCAGGAAAAACGAATATGATCCGTATACCTCACGCTATATCAGTCCCGGTATCGGCATTACTTTGGTGTTAGCAGCGCTGCTTCGTTAGTGTGCTATATATCTACTATACTTCTAATCACCGTGACCTATAGCCTATGTCTGAAGTTTGGGCTCTGGTGAAAGTTGGAATGACGTAGGAAATATCCGTTGGTTGATTATCTGCTATCTCGAGTTCTGATCATTTTCCGCCGTCATGATTCTGCTGCTGCCATTTCGTTTTCTGCATGAGTTGACCCCGTGCACCCAAGGTTGGTCTACTTAGCTAACACATACCAGTGGATACCTGCAGCCCAGGTGGGATTGTACATACATGTTGATTTTCACTAATAAATACGTAATCTTGTGTACTAAAGTGTCGTCGAATCCAGATAGTCAGGCTTTCGGGGTCGGGCTAGAAATTGTGTAGGTTTCTATCTATGTATATGCATGGATTCCAAAGCCCAACCAACCCGCAAAGAGTGTCCATAAAGTTGCATTGCCCATTATGTGGCGAGTAGCATGGCATAATCGCTGTGTATATGTGGTGAGAGATATGAGGTGAAAACGGAGAAATGCTCCTGCAGGCCTTGTTTTTGGCATTCTGGCGTATCACGAAAGCCTGAAGACTGGTTAGCACGAGAGGAGCTCATTGGGCTCTATGATTTGGGTCAAGTAGAGTCTGGTAGAGAGTATACAATATTAATGCACAGGAAAGAAGTTGTGCATTTCGAGTGAGTTTCTCGTGAAAGGCAGAGGGGAAAGGCAGAGAAGCTGTCGGCTATTTACACGGTTTATGTTGGGTGAGTCTGATTTGTTGGTCGTAAGCTGCTGTGAAAATTGATACTTTTCCTAATTCCCTACTTACTGTTCGTTAAACAAACTGTGTGAGGAATGGTGTGTAAGTAAATATTTCAGCCCCTTTCACCGCACTTCTCTAGTCCCTTTCACCAACAAACTAGCCCCATAAGCAAACCAGTATTTATGAGCCCTTGTTGTCAAATGCATCAGAATGATGTGGTCAAGCTTGCATACTGTACTCATTCAGGGAAACCGCATTGCTGCCGCTGGTAAATGCCCTCATATTTCCTGTTTCCGTACACTCCGCCGACATTTTCTGACTAGGCTCAATGCTGGCAGAGTTCTCATTAATCTAATTGCTCTTTCCAGCTTCTGTGGCCGAACATCCACGAATCGGCTCTGATGGTGAATCTGAGGAGGCCTCGGCTGCATCTGATGACTTGACCTCACCGGCTCGCATCCGTCCATCACTTGACGTTTCTTATGGAGTCAAGCTTCGCAGCAAGGCTCAGCGTCGCCATTCCGAGGTATTCACTCTCCTCCTAATTGTAATCCCATCCACGTCTCTCGCGCTCAACTGTTTCAATGCAATTAGAGCTAATTCCTATTCCTCTCTCTGCGCCCTAGATTGACCTGTCCCAGGACATTAGCAAAAGACTGTCTTTACCGGCTGATCTGCACATACCAGAATCGTTCCTAGCCAAGCAAGCACAAGCATGTGGCGGTGGCGATGTTCCGCCTATTCCATTAACACGGACTTCGCGACGACAGAGTCTTTCTGAAATCGGATTCGGGCGAAGTGAAACTTACATTAAATTGGATAAGTTGGGAGAGGTGAGTGTCTCGGCATTTGAATTTCTTTTGGCGTAAGTTTCCGTCGCGTCTTCGTCAAGGAATGGCGGGACTAAGGGTAAACTAGTTCAGGAAATTAGGCCGAGATGAGTCGCTGTTGACTCTGATTTGGAGGATTGGATTTTCTGGAAAGCAGTGTCTTGTCGAGGCATTTATTTGCGTTGGCCATGGTTATTGAGTTGAAAGTGCTTTTAAACATGATTTTGTGCTTGATTGACAGGGCACTTACGCAACTGTGTTCAAAGGACGATCTCGTCTGACTGAGAGTCTGGTTGCGCTAAAAGAAATTCGACTCGAGCATGAGGAAGGAGCTCCGTGTACGGCTATCCGTGAAGTTTCTCTGCTAAAGGAGCTTCGGCACGCCAATATTGGTAAGTCGTGCACTTTCAAATGGTCGCAGCATCAAGTATCACAGAATACCCGAAGCGACGGAAAGTAAACATAATTGGAAAACCATGAATAAATAGCACGAACGTTGGTCTTGTTTTTAAAGTTTTTTTTTAAAAGTAGACTGTTGGCGGGGCCACAAAACTAGGATTTCTTTTCAGCTCGAAAACTGAGCCAGGATTTTCTGGGGCTTTTGTATTTCTGTTATTTTGGAAAAAAATTATTGTTTAATTGTATTTGTTTGCACTAACGGTTTGTGCCTGTGTCGTGCGTTGCTGTTAAGATGATATTCAGTGCTTGCTTTTCGTGCCAGAGAACTCACAGGGAAACGGTTGTTCATCTCGGCGTGAAACTTTTAATTAAATTGTCTCCCGGGATCTGGCTGCCGTTCCGCGGGTTCTGAATGGTGTTTAGCTTGGTATGATTTCTTTGAAATACAGGCTGAGAATTATGGATCATTGTTCGACTAGCTTGTGTTCTACCGGCTTTACCCATTTGCATTATCTGGAAAGAAAAAATTAGCCATACGAAATGGGATGACGCAAATTATGTAGCAAATTTGTAATGCTGTTATATATTCATGATTTTTCAGTTACACTCCACGACATTGTTCACACGGAGAAATCGCTCACGCTTGTTTTCGAGTACCTGGATCGGGATCTCAAGCAGTACATGGACAGTTGTGGCGGAGTCTTGAGCATCAACAATGTCAAGGTATCTCATTAGCTTGCGTGCTTCGCAAGTCGAACTGAGCACAGTGATGTGACAAGTCGACTGATCCGCTCAGACTTGGGAACTAATCTACTTGTTTTGTTCTCACTTTAAGCTCTTTCTCTTCCAATTACTGCGTGGACTTTCTTACTGCCATAGACGGCGAATTCTTCACCGAGATTTAAAGCCCCAGAATTTGCTCATTAACGACCGAGGAGAGTTGAAGGTCAGGAAGCCGTATTAATCCTTTTAGCACACATTCAGATCCTGTTGATACGAATAAAAATCAGGCCGGATGATCGATCTTTTGCTCTTTTTTCGTCTAGCTTGCCGATTTCGGCCTAGCCCGTGCCAAATCCGTTCCTACAAAAACCTACTCGAACGAAGTCGTGACGCTCTGGTATCGACCGCCTGACGTCCTGCTCGGCTCCACGGAGTACTCCACTCCAATAGACATGTGGTGAGCTTCTTACCTTTCTTTAAGTGACACTTTCTCACGCTCACGTTCACCGTCGAGCCGTGATGCATGAACGTCTTATTGGATTTCAGGGGCGTGGGTTGCATATTTTGCGAAATGGCAAGCGGCCGTCCGCTCTTCCCGGGATCCACTGTTGAGGACCAACTCAAGCTTATCTTTCGGACCCTTGGCACGCCTACGGATGACACTTGGTCTGACATCACATCCAATGAGGACTTCTTGGCCTACAAGTTCGACCATTGGCCACCTGAGCCGTTGGTCACCCGAGCTCCCCGGCTTGACATTGAAGGCGTTGACCTTCTGGCAAAATTCCTGAAGGTAGTTTATTTTCTAATTAAGTAAAGTCGCGGATTGAAAACATGCGGTCAGAGTTGAAGCTTTTTTCTATTGTTTTCAGTTTGAGGCCAAGAATCGAATTTCTGCTTGGGACGCCATGCAACATCCTTATTTGCGGAAAATTGCTACTACTACAATGCGTCTCCCAGATAGTGAGTATATCATCTGTTTTTCTTGTCCAGCAGATCCAATTATTTAGTATTTCAAAACTAAAATCTTAATTGAAACTCTTTCACAACAGCTGCGAGCATTTTTGCAGTCCCGGGAATTCTGCTGTCAAAAGATCCTGGGTCAAGATCCACTGTGATGAGGAACTTTGACAGCAATGGAGCCGACAAGCGACACAGTGTCATTCTTTAAAGAAAGAGTGCCGTCAACAGTCAAGTCATGTATTGGGGAGTGAGTCTTGCAACTCTTGTGATGTTGAAAACGGAAAACAAAACTGAGCTGCACTTGCATATATAATGTAGCGCCATTGGAATACTAAATACTTCACTTTCAGAATCATATATCTTAAAATATATCATGCAAATTGAAGGTATGTAGCTATTGAAGTCTTCGGTAGAATTTAGAGATTTATAATATAACGAATTTAGGAATATATTTTCATTTTATTTAATCAAACAATGGTTTCGACCATTTTAGCTCTTATGCATGTCTGGGGGTATAATTTAGGCAATAGGTGTTTAGAGCTCTAATGTGTCCATGCGACGCTTGCTTAACGAATAGGGCTTCGTGCAGCATAACATATTACCATTGCGATAGACGCATTCCTTCACTATTGTCTAATGAACTCTGAACTCTTCAGTTTTGTGTAGCTGGTTCACCGGAATAGGTGTGAACACGCTTCCAGGACTAAATACACTTGTATGTAGATAGTGACTATGTGTTAGCGAGGTGTGGAGGGCCAGGGCTGGGCGGAGAATTGGGGCATGTAATGATTCTTCAGGCTTTGCAGATTTATTACTATTGCTTGGGCGTGGACACAAAACTCGCTCTCCCCATTACTAAGTACAATCACCGTCCCGGTAGTCCATATCAAAAAGGTGCCATTTGATGAACTAACCCATTCGTAAGTTTTGTACTGTTCTCCATCCGCTCGTAGGCACAAGGCTAGATAGTCCTCTGGAAAGTCTTAGCCTACTCACGGACAGGAATTCTATAGATCTGGTATCGGGCTTCGTGGTTGACCAAGACTAACCGTCTTTCCACGTCGGCACTCTTGTGCAAGATAACGTACTTTGTTGTTTAGAAAATGACCTGAACTGAGATTATTAATCTGTTTCACCCTATTAACTCCAACTTGTTACGTCTGTAATCTGTCCAGGAATTTAAGCCTGAGCTCCTTTTGTGATAACATTGATCGTATATACGTAGAACCAGTAATTCCCTCTTTGTGAAAATACTGCAGTGAACGCTGCATTCAATGAACTAGATAGTGTAACTAAATATGCTTCGAAAAGTATGCAGCTTTCTCAAATACGTTAGCAGCCAGCGGAGGGGTTAAGATTAGTGCAGGTTGATGTGTAACTTAACGCGTCAGTTGGGAACTGCTGCTGAAATTATTGGCAGGGAGTTGGAGTTGACTAATCTTACACGAGACGTACCCGAGTTTTCATTGTCTATGCTGACTTGAGTAGAAGTTTTTAATGATTGTATCATATTCCTTATTCCATGTCGTCGTAGACACGCATTTAAAGAGAAAAGTAATCTTAAGTATCTTCTAAATCAACTACCATGGCATTGTGGTGATTCATTGATGGTTCTTTAACTAGTTGAGTGTTGAATAGAATATATCCTTTGTTTTCTTTCTTCTCTTCTTCAATGTATTTCCACAAAATATTTTGGTTTCAACGAAAATGAAATAAACTACTATTGACTACATACTGTTTAATCTTCGCACATTTGCTGTTGTTTTCGTATATTTATAAACTTATTACCATGAAATCTGCAAACGACGCGATCGACAGTCTGTATCTGCGTTTTTGAAGCTTGCTATAAAAACCGTTTAAACTTTCACTAACAATTTTTACAAAGTACAGTGTTGTACTTTTTGAACGATTTAAAGCCATATTTTTAGACCGAATTTTGTTGGGAACACGTAGAGCTATTTTAGGGACTAGTTTAGTTTTTCCCGTGTGACGCCTGGTCGGACATCGGACAGCTAATTTTATGGGGAACTGAGGCAGATCGTTCCGATATGCGTCCGTAAACACGACTAACTTAATAATAATTTAGTTAAAATAATTCTTAGACTTAGGGAATATTTCCTTTTCTAATATGTCTTCTACGTAATGTTCTCGCTG
This sequence comes from Ceratophysella communis, assembly GCA_009869905.1. Classification (NCBI taxonomy): domain Eukaryota; kingdom Metazoa; phylum Arthropoda; class Collembola; order Poduromorpha; family Hypogastruridae; genus Ceratophysella; species Ceratophysella communis. The sequence goes on from VNWX01000946.1 coordinate 9,701, forward strand.
GGTTATCGGGCGATTTAACCGCCCAGGAAGATGTCACACAGGTGAAAAGCTGATTTATATTTTCGGAATTAGGCTTTCTTACTTACCATAAGCTAGCATTCAAAGGTCTCGAAAACATCCTTAAGACGTGATTTTTTTTTATTAAATTCATCTTTTATTTAAATGAGATGCTTATAAATAGATTGAAGCATAATTGGACATGTGTTGGTAAAAAGTTCAGAGTCTATAGTAGTAGGTAATAGCTTTAGCATGGCGTACCCAAATTGTACACACCATCAATGTACAAAAGCAACAACAACAATTGAGTCCCACGTCCCACGCCATTTAGACAAATATGACAATATATTACATCACTGTACTCGGCGTGTACAAGCCTATATTTGAATTCGAAAGCCCTTCGTAGTAAGGCTTTTCCTTGAACAAAAAGGAAGGTTTTTAGGTAACAATCTTCTGAGATACGCCAGATCAACATGGATAAAATGAGCTAAATAAAACAATAAAAAAAGCAGTGAGAGTTTGGTCGACAGGGAAATTAGGCAATCCATTCCGCGTCGTTGTCTTGGCTCTTGGCTCGGTCCAAGAGGTCATCCAGGATTTTCCTCGGGCGATTGCTGGTATCCTTCTCGCCGAAGCGTTCAACAATTCCAGAGGTCACGTCAGCGGCTTTCGTGATTCCGGATCCTATTACGTCCCCAGCTTTCTGAACACCGCTTCCAAGGTAGCCTCCAGCCTAAAGAGCCCAAGCTAGGTTAAGACTCTTGAAACTTTCTCTTCAACTCTCGAACAGACGACTTACTTGAGACTTTAGGCTTACCGTCTTCACGACACTGGCCACGTTTCCAGCCGAGAAAGTTTTGTCATCAATCTTTACGTTGAAGTTGGCGTCTTTCTTGGTAATGCAACTGCTCTGATCCACAATGCTGAAGTCATCTGGGTCAACTCCCTCTTCCTCGAGCTTCTGGCGAATCTGGAAAGCAGAGAGCATCAAAAATCAGTGAAGCTCATCGTAAATATTCAAAGCAGCATTCTAAAATTCTGCGCTCGCTCACCTGGTTAATTGTCACCTTGTCCAAAGTGGGTTTGCGAGAAAGAATAGTGGCGGACTTGCTGTGTCCGAATAAGATCTTCTGGCATGTGAATATTCCAGCATAGTTGCTGTAGTCAGTCATGAACACAACAAACTCGGACTCGCCAGCCACATCTGCAAATTCAAGAAAAGGAGAGATCGCGATTGGCGATGGCGAATACTAAAAAAAAAGTGCGAGAGGTAAATGAACTCGCTGAATGCGTAATCTATTTCGAGAGTCTGGGTCAAAGGAGAAGATGATCAGTTTCACTCAGCAGGGTGTTCTCGGCTAATCTTAAGTTGAGTTGAGGGGGGTGCAGTGCCTTATTGCTCAACAAATGTAAAATGCAACACTGCCATTGTCTTCCAAGCATCCCCCAAACGGGAGTTTGTGTTTGCACTTTTGCAAGATCTCTCAGCATTTTACGACCCTTCTTCGGTCCTTTATGTACTATGAGTCTTATAACAACCCCCTTGTCTATTGTTTTAAAAAGAGACGGATCGGCTACTTCGGGAGAACGATTGGAATTGGAAGACTAGCTCACTAGAAGTAAGAGGACTTAGGAAATCAGTGATGTTTAAATACGTACTGAGCGGAAACTTGACTCTCATCCGGGCAGTGGCATCAGTGTCAGGGATGGTGAGGACGCCGGTGTAGGTGTAGGTATGGTCCACTCCGACGGTGTTGAGGAGGAAATGCTGGCGCGTCTGGACCAGGCGCATCTTACCCATCATCCCCCTTTGTAAAGTTGTAGCGCATGCAAGAGCTGCTCGTCGCAAACTTCTGAATAACGAACCACTCCCCCATGAACTGAAATACAAGAGCATCCTCAATTAATTACTCACAAGGTCGCACCAATTAAATCCGCATCATAGCCCTAGACATCTATCATTGCTCTGCGTCAGTAAATTTTTTAATCGTGATCGTGATCATGAGCGATTTGAATCTGGAAAAAGAAGCGTCGAGATTCGAGACTGGGCCTTAGTGTCATAGCTTAACATTTAGCAGGGCTCCAGTAAGGGCCTTCTTTCTTCGTGCCTTAGAATCAGAATTCATTTCATGTCAAATGTGAAGTGGGTGGAAAGGGGTGCAAGATGAAGATTATTAATAATGACAAGGGTACGGACAAAGGGATTGAATTCTAACGGTTTTTGTTGTATCTATGTACGTGACTGGAAAGGGTTGGAGTTGGAAGATGGAATGCATTCCTGAAGTTCAAGGCTCTGACCTTCCCCTTGATATGTCTCAGCCAATTTTAAAAATAGACACTCATAATCATAACCAGTATAACAAAAAGAGCATTTTGGAATCTCGTTAGTCCACTTCCAATTCCCAAGCTTCTCTCACTTGTAACTTGTAATAAGATGGGCTCAATGCAAATAAATATTCAAAGGCACACTTTCGTTTCACGGTAATTAAACTCCATCATTGTAGGCAAGGATGTTTCTCGAAAAGAAATTCTGAGTCAAGCCCAAAGGAAAGGCCAAGAAAATTGAACTATTGCCTCAGACATTCTGAAGTCTTCGCTAAGCGCCTTCGCGTACTTTTAGAAAGCATCTTACAGCGCAGCGGTTGGAGCCGGGAACGCTAATGCATTTGTAAATGCGATGAAATATCGTCAAAAACGCCCCCTTACCTTGTCCATGTTGAAATCTTTGACCGGGTCAACTTTCGGGCATGAGCCCATTCCCATTGTGTGCGTCGAACCGGGTTGCAGAAGGGTCACCATAACCAGGGCTAGTAAAGCCACGAGACGTTCCATTTGATTCATTTTCCTGTGTCTGTTTTGGTCACGTACGCGTACTTCGACCGACCACTGATTGGAGATGAGCACTAATACGATGACAGCTAAATAAGCTGGGGCTGATTTTGAGGAGCCGAGTGGATTGTTGCTTGGTGTCCGGCGGACGGAAGGGAAGTGTGGTTGATGGGGTGGCGATGCGTTCAATTTATTCAGGTCCTCAGTGTTCCTTGGTCTTCTTCTGTCGTCCTGTCCTGACTCATCCAAGCATCACCAGAACCAAGCACGGAGCCTCAGGATGACAACAACAGTTTTTTGTTCCGATGACTCTGCTCGACCACTCAGCCCTACTCTTTCTTTTTTTTATTTTGTCAATCACCAGCTCTGTAACATGATGATCAATTTCAAGTGACGATGCTTCCCTTCCCCAAGCACAATGTAACAATGCCCACAAACTGAGTGCCAGAATGCCTAATTTGTAGCCCTGCATTTACTTTACACAGGATTGCACCCAAACCCTCTATTGTGTTCGATGCTGGAGATAAGTAGAGCCCACCCTTCCCCAAGCACAATGTAATGAACAATGCCCACAAACTGAGTGCCAGAATGCCTAATTTGTAGCCCTGCATTTACTTTACACAGGATTGCACCCAAACCCTCTATTGTGTTCGATGCTGGAGATAAGTAGAGCCCAACAATAGAATTACACGAAAACCCTTGAACCGTCTACCTGGACAGATTTCCTGGATCAGAGGTTCTAAACAGGCTGCTGAACAAAAAAATCCCGAGCTCTTTTTAAAACCTGGCCTGACCGAGACCCTTTAAATTTATTTAGGACTGGGATTTTCCAGGTCGTTCGAGTCCGCAGGGCATCAACAACCTGAAACTTGAACTTCTTGGAATACCGGTAAAAAGACTATCATACGATGTCTTTCCAGTTGGTATTTAATTGAGGTGTCTACAAATTATGTAACAACAGCCCTGTGACGGCAGTTGATTCGAGCTCAGCCAAACGGTCACATTTATGGAATAAGCTATTTTAAACTCTCCATATAAGTTGAAAAAGTAATTCGATTTTTTATATGATTGTATCGTATAACGGAAATTGGCAATCAGGAGACTCGTAAACTGCGAATACAACTATTTTTTATCCTGAAGGACTCGACGCTATCGAATAATATTAACTGCTCCAAATTTTGAAAATTTAGTTTGTTGATCTACGAATTCTACAAGTCATTGGAAATAATAGTTCAATGACAGTGACAATGAACACTCATTCTGCCTCTCGGCAATTCCGATGACGCATCAATCTGGTTATAGTTGAATAATTCTTAATACATGCCAATATGTGCCAGATTTTTAATTCACTCTGACTTATAAGGACTGCCTCGTGTCTAATGTGTATCCTTTTTCATGATGACTCTGTCCTGTCTTGAAGCTACTGCGCTATTCCGTGCATTTTCAGTCGCAATTTCAATTATTCATAGCGACCTAAACAGTACCCGGCTGGACGACATACCCGTAAAAGAAGACGAGGAACAGGGAAATGTCAATCAAGCTGTTGAAATGAGCAATTCGTAAAACCATGAACTTGCGCTGCAAAGATTGAGTCACACAGATTAATTCCCAGACACGGGTAGCTTAGAAGCTGAGAATTGTGGGTTGGCGTTTCGGAGTAAACCTAACTCAAATGGAACAAACTCAGCGCCCATAATGATTCTCAGCGCCAATTCATTATTCTCAACGTCCAAGTAATTATTCCCCAATTTTAAGTATTCATAGCGAAATTTCCAAAACAATAACTGGCTGGACGACATACCCGTAAAAGGATACGAGAAACAGGGACATGTCAATCAAGCTGTTGAAATGAGCAATTCGTAAAACCATGAACTTGCGCTGCAAAGATTGAGTCACACAGATTAATTCCCAGACACGGGTAGCTTAGAAACAATTAAAATTAGAGCAACTTGATGAAATCATGTTTTGCTTCATTCACTCAGATAAAAGAAAATTATAAAACATTAGCACGCTTCGCTCTCGAGTATGCTTGCATATTTAAGAAAAATTGGGGAGTTGTACTGTTGAGTCACAGGCAGAGTCAGATTGGTTATTTAATTCTAGTCGCAGGTCTCAGCTATACAGCAAGACATGTAATTCATCATTTAAGGTCTAACGGGACGAGTGGTAGAGGTTATCACTTTAAACATATACTATAGAAGTGGGCAGCAACTATTTACATCTCGCATCACATTACTCATTTATCCTATCAAATGGAAGGAAATGGTAAATGAATATAATTAAGTATTTCTGGGCTGTGACTCACTCAATTCTATTTATTGCTTTGGCCTCTGCAAAACAAATGACCGTTTCGAAGCAATAACCGCACATCCTACACATTCGGGAATAAGTAAAAGTAAATTGTCTTCTTTAACCAATTTGTGGAAAACTAATAAGCGTGTAACGAATACTAGAAATAGGTACCTATATCATTTGGAAAATCTTTAGACGTCAGAATCAGATACTCAGAATATAAAAATATCTAGGTCTCGTCACAGTTATTTTGCGTGTCCCATAGGAAATACGAGTTATTGCCTTAACCGTCCGAGTTTTTTGAAATTTCACTGTTGAAAAATAAATTTACGACATAATTCATACCGGAAACTGGACGGAGATAAAGTCAGAAAATGAAAATGCATAGAAGTATGATGAGATAATAGCCTTTTGATAAACAGTAGCCCCCTGTACAATACATAAAACTGGCAATAATCTATAGACTTTAGACTTAAATTCAATTTCATTTAGTCTTAAGTGTTCGGGCGCTATAGTGCATGTACTTTGTGATGTATGACTAGCATGCTATGAATATTACACTGGAATAAACCATAAACAGCTCAACATGGGCAATGCAAAAACTTAACACACGGAAAACGAAAACCCGTAATTTGAGAATCGCGTTTTTAAATTTTTTCCGAGAAACGAAACTTTCAATAGTTTCAGAGTTATTGTTTTATCGAATAGGCGTCAAATTCGTTATACCAGCTCGATTTTGCTGAATTTCCGTACATCTATATTTCTATATCTATATTTCTGGTTTCTAGCTCGCCGAGTCGAAATAAAGTGACCAATTGCGTATAACCTCCCTATTGTCCCAAATTAGTGCCAGAGATAATTTCAGCTGAAAGTGGCCAAAAGGTTTCTGCAGACCATGTACTTGTTCAGGAAAGTAAAAGCTGCAGGAAACGACCCCTTTCGAAACTCGAAACACGCCTCATATGGAATGCAACATTTATTGCAATTAGCACACACAATAGCTCGTCCACAAAATATACGAAGAACTTCCACAACGTATAATTGAGCTTTCAGCACCAGCTTTGGTCAACAGAAATCAATAATTTCGAAACAACTGCAATTAGGAACAAGAGCAATAACCTCAGATTTAAAATATATTTGTAGAAGTCATTTGAATTTTCCTACCTGTAATGAGCTTGCGACAACACAAGCATTTTATTAATTACGTATAAACATAATTTAAATATACGTATTACGGGAACAAAGCTATGCTTAGCGGCCTAGTTAGTCCTTGAACCGGATACCACAGTATAGCGTAATAAACAGCGTTCTATGTATTATTTAATTTGATGGTTCTATGCTTACTTTTTATTCTTGCCCTTCTTGCCTTTAGCTTTTCCATCCATTGCTACTGGCTTTGGGCAGTCTTTTGGTAGGGCATGCTGCGGGTTTTGCTTCAAGTGTTTGAAAAGCTGGTTCTTATTTTCAAAGTTCTTGCTACATCCCCCGCAATACTGGATCTTCTTATCACCAGAACTATCTGCATTACTCGGTGAGTTATCTTTAGTCGGGGCTGGGGCTTGTGCCTTATTAGCTTTTGGTGCCCTTCGCCTCTTCTTATTCCCAGACGAAAGTTCTGGTTTATCGAAGTCATTGTTTTCGAGATCAGCCTCTTCGAGAATTGAGGGATCAATGGCAGCGGAACCAGCAGATTTGGTCTGTTCATCATCCTCAGAACAACTTTGTTGCTTCACTCGCATCGTTGAGAACTTGGACAACAATAATACTTCGTCTTCAACTTCATCAGCATGATCGACAATTTCAGTTTCTTCTTCGGACTGGAAATCTTTGCTTTCTTGGTCAACAGTACTTGCGGATTCGTTTTTATTTGAAGTCTGGTCATCAGAAGAGAGGGAAGCTTTGAGATCTTCAACACTCTCTGCGTCGAGAGCAGGTTCACCGGGGTCGCCTTCGACCTCATTTTCACTAGAAGCTTCATCAAATAGTTCATCTTCCTCTTCCATCATTTCTCGTAGTCGCTGCACTTGTTGCAAATGTTTCTTGGACTTCTCGTGATTCATAAACCTACGGAATAACCATAACAGAACTGATCTTGAGTACGGCACGTGAACCAGCGTCAAAACAGCATTGCGACGGTAGAATGCAATTTTTACGACGGATATTTCAAATTCTAGCGTATTAAAACTTACGCCTTCTCAGTTCTAAAAGACTTATTACACGCTTCACAGTGCAAAAAATCCTCTTCTTCACTCGACTCTTCTCCGTTTTCTTCTCCATATTCGCTAGCCATCAAGTTTTCCAACTCCTAGAAGCATGAATTCAGCATTATTGGAGCTGGTAAATACGGATCAATTGCATCAAAGAAATCCATACAAATAAACAGCATGAAGTTGTTACCTTGAGGCGTGCTTTTTCGTCCGAATTTTCACTTTCCTGTTTGCGAGCAATTGAATCGAAAAGTGTCTTTCTTTCCTTTAAGCGAAGTGCTTTGTCTTCTTCATGTTTCTTGGCGAGGGCAGCCTTTTTCTCTTCAAGTTCTGCATCGTGCTTGATCTTCCATGCCAAAACACGCTTGTCCTTCCGCTTGACGAAATCGACGAGGGCTCGTACCGTTT
>VNWX01000947.1:0-17429 GCA_009869905.1 Ceratophysella communis
TTCTCGTATGCAATTGTGGTCCAATGAAATACCGCAATTAGCGAGCAGAGAAAAATGTAAATTATATGAAAAATGTACATGCTCAAATCCAAAGGCTTGTCGCCATCAAGATCACCTGTAACCTGTTTTGACTCTGGAAACAGTTGAAACACGACGAAAATCCAATAAACACAAGAAATCAGAAACAAACTCGTTGAAATACATTTTTTAAGCTGTGAAGTCGTTGGTATTAGCTCTAATTTGTCGGGGTCATAGTCGAACGGAAAATATTGCCACCGACAAGTTCGGCCAGTTAATCCGCTCAGCATTTCTTCTTCTTCTTTGGTGAACATTTTGAGATCTGAAATAACACTAATCCGGGTTATATGGTGGCTAAGCCATGATTAGTCTTGATATAAATAAGTATTTCTTAATTACGCTTAGATTTGAGACTCCTGTTATGTAAAGCTCGATTTCAGTCTTTATCTTGGATTTAATTCGATATTAGTAATAAGCTTTACGTAATAGATTTTTAGATATGAATTACGAGTGATTTATGTAATATATAACAAACGCAATTATACCTGGAATAAGATTCTGAATTAAATATTTGTGTAAGATATGAAGCTAAAAGCTATGAAAATATGATTCCAGCGGATCGATCTACCAGTCGAAGCGCTGCAATGCTGCAAGTAACTTGAATTTCAATGCCTTAAATAATAGTACTGTGGCGAATTGAAGCTATTAAGCAGGTTATTATTACCTAATATTCGTGAAATATAAATAATTAAGCACTGCCCTGCGTAAATACTGTTTTTTATTAGAACATGAACATTTGAATGAGGTTTAGCTAGCTCTTCGAGTACCAATTGTTTGTTGACGACGAGTATTCCACTGAAATTAAGTCATTATTTCAGGCGTTAACAGACGCTAGAATTTAAATTTATTGTATTTTATTTGTATGGGCGACACTTGGACCTAAAATTATTCATTGTAGTTGAGACTGGAACCAACAATGGTTCATGCAGCATTGCTTCAATTTCAAAACTTAAATTTATGTTTTGTTCTTGACTGGATATTTGATCAAACATGTATGAGGTATATACTGCACGAGACAACTATATAAATCATGTATGTATGTAGAACTATGCATCGCATTTATATTAACACATTTTGGGGTGGCTTCTATATTTGCTTCATTCAAACATCCGTTTTTCTGTTTTCAACGGTTCTACGGTATTTGGTTCCCGGTTTTTTGTCATGGCCCGACCAGGGTATCAAATATAAATACTGACCTATTCTAAGAAATACAATTTTGATCTCGACTAAGATATATTATGCAATAATTACACCCATTTCCCTGCTGTAATTATTCGTAGAAAACTTTCCAAAGTGGCAGCTTATGTGGATCTGCGCAACTATTGGCGTTTCGGCATCCTTATACCCTGACAGGCCTCTAACGTTTGTAATGGATTAACCGAACAAAGTTTGCATTAAGAACTGGGATTGAAAAGTTGTTATAGGTAGCTTATCAAAACGTTTGACAAGCTTATTTACGACATAACAAACTGTTTACAAGCCAGAATTAGCAAATAATTTTTTTTTAAATTTCAATTTATTGAATTTCTGACTTTGTATATCAGCACATTGTCTCCCAGGCTAGAATCGGCTAATTCGAGAGACTTATGAGAATTTACTATGCTACAAGTCGTTGTAAGTTTAATTTAAACTGTTTCAATGATTTTGAAATATTTCCGAATCAATGAAACCCAATCATGAATCATGATGTTCGAAAACACAATTTACTGTTTTTAGCTTTCAGAATTGAAAACCATTAGTTTATATATGGTATTACTGACCGGCCTTGCGATACTAGTCGAGCTATTCCAGGGAGTCGGTTTCGTTTCGCTAATTCTTGCAATAACTATGATCCTGCTCAGCATTGGATCGATAATTCAGACGCAAGATACGGCTGGACGTTGGGATGAACCATTGACCAATATAGTTCGACATTATACAGTAGATTTTTCATGGCAAAAAGCAGCGGTACAGTACGAATTATCAATGATACCTTAAATATGTGCGAGTAGAATTTCGATCGAGTAAATAATTTCTATTTTTCAAGCACAGATGAAACTGTTCGTAAATGTTGACGTATTTGCAATTTCGGCTTGTTTTTGTGCCTACTTCGGTGACACTTCTTTCAAGCCGATTTTCGAAACTGAGATAGAAGAAGAGCCTGAAGCTTCACAAGACTGGGTGTCAACGCTCATTGACCTCACATTTATTTCCCTCTGGACTTTCACAAGTATTCGGAGTTTTCTTCATGCCCTTGGACTTTTTATACGATTCTTTTCTTGGATAAAAATACAATGTAAAAAATTTGTTGAAAATAAATTAGTGGAAATGCTGAAGATTACTTACAGCTGACTAGTTTACCATAAAAATTGATTGCTCTAAAAGGAACGTTGTGCTCGAATTTAATTTGTTAGCATCGATTTTTTAAGAACTCAGTTGTTATAATATTGTAAATCAGAGCCCTTAACTTCGCAACATGTCACGTTGTCGTATATTTACTTGTCCAATAATTCGGGCCGAATTAGAGTCAAAGCGACATTTAATTTGACGAATTAGCCAAATTCGTTTAACATTGCATTAAGAAAACGCGTGCAAATTTTTGGCGTCGGTGCGAAACTTGGCCCAGATGTGCAGCGCCATCTCGTATCAGAATTGTGCATTTCCTGTAGAAATGCCGCTCGAATTCAACTAGGGCACTGTGTAGTAGGTTCGAAAAGAGGAGCACCCGCAGTCATTAGTATTATTGGAAAAGGTTACCTAATTTTAGAAACTAGGTCACTAGACGCGGGTCGTCAAAATCCGGGTATCGAGCTCCTCCGTGTGGTCACCAGCACAAGAAGAGGATTTAACCATTAACTTCCGGCTTAATTAGAACCTACTCCCGTTTCGGAAACAGAAATAAGATGGTGGTCAACGGAGTTTTCAGACGAGCTTTTGTAAGCAAAATATTGATTATATTATGTAATAAATTTGACTTAAATGGTATCATTCAAAATTATTTAATCTTTTTATTTTAACTTTCAGTTTGGCGGACGTAATTTGGGGAATGTTCGATTTGCATCGACGAGAACAGTAACACTCATCCCTGGAGACGGAATTGGACCTGAGATTTCGGCTGCCGTTCAAAAAATCTTTGCAGCAGCTCAGGTAAATTCCAATGGAATAATAATAAGGCTGTGATTTTTGGTTAATTTGTAAGCGTATTGCAGAGTTTGCTAAGAATTCGTGAATTGGACAATGGACAATAATTTGAAAGTGAACTTGGTTTTATGAGATCTGCCTTGAATTTCAGGTTCCTATTCAATGGGAAACTGTCGATGTGACGCCAGTCCGCGGACCCGATGGAAAGTTCGGAATTCCACAAAGTGCCATTGACTCTGTAAATAGGAACACAATTGGACTCAAGGGTCCACTTATGACACCCATTGGAAAGGGACATCGCTCATTGAATCTTGCACTGCGAAAGTTAGTGAGAATAACTTCTTGTGGAAAAATTATGTATGCGCTTGTCTAACCGTGGCTATTTTTACTTTCTAGGGAGTTCAACTTGTATGCTAACGTCCGACCTTGCCGCTCAATGGAAGGCTATGAGACTTTATACAATGACGTGGACGTAGTTACAATTCGTGAAAATACTGAAGGAGAGTACTCTGGAATCGAGCACGAGATTGTTCCTGGAGTGGTGCAGTCCATCAAGTTGATTACGGAAGATGCCTCCAGGAGGGTGGCAGAGTTTGCATTCAGCTATGCCAAAGCTAATGGGAGATCCAAAGTTACCGCTGTTCACAAGGCTAACATTATGTAAGAAATTTTGCTCTACAATACCACAGTCCATCAAAAATTATTTTCGTTTCAGTTTTCAGTCGTTTTTAATGTACGATATATTCTATTTTAGGCGAATGTCCGATGGTCTCTTCCTGCGTTGTTGTCGTGAAGCAGCTAAGAAAACTCCGGAAATTAAATTCGAAGAGAAATACTTGGACACAGTTTGTCTGACTATGGTTCAAGATCCATCACAATACGATGTTCTCTGCATGCCCAATCTTTATGGTGACATTTTGTCCGATTTATGTGCTGGACTTGTAGGCGGGCTAGGACTCACACCTTCTGGCAATATTGGACTTAATGGTGCTATCTTCGAGTCTGTAAGTAGCGATGAATGAATCTATTTTTGACTTTATGCATCCATTTGCCATAATACTAACTGCCCATCATTATAGAAGGTATGACGCTAACAACTCAAGCCAATTTGATTTAACTTTTAGGTTCACGGAACAGCACCCGACATTGCTGGTCAAGACAAAGCAAATCCAACTGCTCTACTTCTTTCTGCTGTTATGATGCTACGGTAGGTCAAAAATTCGTAAAACTATTGAATCGTACCGTTTCCTTGTTTGTTGAATGAATATACAACTTTTTACAGTGTTTTCGTTTTACGATTCCATTTGAGATTTTTTACTGACTGACTTTCACAGATACATGGAACTACCAATTCATGCAGCCAAGATTGAGAAGGCATGTTTCGACACAATAAAGGAGGGAAAATTATTGACCGGTGACTTGGGTGGTTCAGCCAAGTGTTCTGAATTCACGAACGAAATCTGTCGCAAAGTGGAGTAATTCTTGCCTAGTTCTCGCTTTCAAGGTATAGAGTATAAAAAATTGCAACAGAATAGTATTGTGAAACTATCAAGTCAGATGTCTAGTATCTAGTACTCTCGAATATTACATAAGTAGATACACATACAATTTAACTTATTCAAGTCTCTACATAAATAACACGGCAGAACTATGAAATATGAACAATAATCTGAACAATACAAATTAATGAAATGCAAATCCAAAAATACATTGTGCAATTCTAAAGGTTAAGTGTTAAGTATAAGCTCTTGCCTAGAAGTCAACTACCTATGAATCAATCCTAGTCCTGTAATACTGGGTAATTTGGTGCTAGCTCGAAACATGTACGCTAAAGCAAAGCATCGAATTCCAGTACTTTTAGCAAAAGATATAAAATACCCATAAAAGTTTAAGTACTGAATACCACGATACAGCTTATGGGCCAAAGGTCGTGAAAGCAAGCGCGTAGAAGGTTGCATTATTATGTTGTGACGATTCCTTACTGATTAAAGGTCAAATAAAAATTACAGAAAGTCCAGAACTATATACCAAACAATGTAGACCATTTCTAAGTGCCTTTCACTTGTTCATTTTCTGGCGAAAGATTTCTGGAAAATGATTTTGCTCTGTGAAGCCGATATCTACTAACTAACCTTTTACCTTGAAAAATAGTGGTACCAGCATCATCAATATCAATGGATTAAGTGTCTGTCAAAATGCTCAAGGTAATCCATGACGCTTGAGTTTTTTTTCTTTTATAGACAGCATTGGCCAAGTAGCCACTAAACTAATGCACGTACCGTACTCGTACACGCATATTGCTGAACATAAAAAAATTAAATTGGCTATTCTGTTTACAAACATTTATTTTTTATTTTTCATCTAACGATAAGTGAAATGAAAATACCGTATTGTTGACGTCAGTAGAGTTGGAGTGGACTATCTAATAATAATAATCTTAACGGTAGTGTAATCCCTTAAAAGGCTTTCGTTCAGCGTATTAAATCCATTGAATCCATTATGCTTTTTGATTGATCACGAATCACGATGCTGATATTTTATTTTAGTCGAATTTCGCCTGGCTGTAACCTAAAAAACGTACTCCACTGTGTTTTGTAATGTCGGTAATGAAATAATTCTCTAGAAATCTTAATTTTTGCCAGTGATTTAAAATTTGTGCAGTCTAATATTACAGGTTTATTCATAGTTGATTCAGCCCCCTATTTACGAAAGGGTCAATTTACCTTCCATGCATTACATATATCGATCGAACATCGAAAACAGGTGGAATTTTCTTGGAAAAGTGCAGGAGGGGTTAAGTTTTGCAAGATTGTTGCAAAGCCGGTTCTCCAATCTTTTACCAATTTCCTTAATTCATTTATATGTGTTCTTGGCATTTGTTGCTACATATATGGTCCTCTACTATAAAGGATAAGGAAACCCGCTTGACTTCTTGACGTCATATTAACATGAAATACCACACCACCGACCGAATTAAAGATAATATTTTTATCATGAACAGGTGCAAAGCACTGTCAATTAGTACCTAGCTATATTTACAGCTTAAACATTAGACGTATGGTATTTCTGCTAATATATTTTAATTATTTTCCGTATCGGGAATCGCCATTTACGTTATTCCTTCACGTAGTAGGTACTAACTGTTCTAGGAAATTCCAGCATCTGTGCCTATGTAATTTTATGGTTCGGTGTGGTGGCCGAGACTTTAATAATTGTTACAGTCAGTCAAGGTCAAGCATTTTTTAACTAAAAGATTTGAAGGCGCAGCTTCTCCAATTCCGACCGAATTCAAGCGTGGCCTGGGGAACTGCATTAGAAGTTCAGAGGTAATGCTTATTAGACTAGTAGATAGCTCAATAAATTATACACAAGCTATTGCATAAACCTGCGTGAAGGCGCATACTTAATCATTAATTAGATTAAAAACAGCTGCGGGCTGTGCCTGTGCTGTGGTTTCAAGTCTCAAGCACATTAATCTTTTAACATGTGGGACTGTTTGGCACTTCGATTACCAAAAATTTTGTAGTTTTTAGTGAAAAAAATTAAATCCAAACGGAATAACAGGCATTTATTTCAGACTGTGATTACAGTTTATTCGAAGCATGGAGATCGAGATATATGGAGCAAAAGCATCTCATTTCCTTGGAATTTTATTAGATTCTCTGCAAGTTTATTTATTGGACCAAGACGAAAAGCAGTTTCATGGTTTTAGGTTGTGGAACTGATATCCTTGATATTCCTGGGGGGTAAGGGGTTACAGAATTTCTAGTGGAGTTTCATTCCATAAGGCAGGCAATAAAAGATGAATACAGGGACGACTTCGGGTTTGGGATCACGTGCAGTGGCGAACCTAATGAAATTGACTGCACAAAGTATTGGGCATCATTGAGAAATATTTTTTTAGAACAAAATATCCATTACCTTTACCTTAATGACTTGTGAAGTTAAATACAATTGTAAAGCCTGTACTTCGGCTCACAATTTCTTAAATTTTCTGGAAGCGATTGCGACATTGATCATCTATTGAGTTTTATTTATTGAGTTATATAATTTTTTAAGCACGACTCAAATTTATATTTGCCGGTTGGCTCTTATTTTGTTGACAATTTGTAAAATTCACTAATTAAAATGGAGGAATACAAGGGGAGAGAGGTGATGATGATGAATGATTAGCTTTTAGCTTCAGTACAGAAGAGTATAATTCTGTGGCTCCGTATAATGCCCAAAACACTTAATACGCAAAATTATTTGATTTTCGGGGACGACTTTTCAATTCAATTTTCAATTTCAATTTTCAATAAGGTTTTATTCGTCCTTCCAATTTCAACATACATACTCAATTAACACAATGCTAAATGCTATGCTGTACTTCGTAAACGAAGCACACGCTGATTTCCAAATCGTTGGACACAAACTTTTCGAAAATGGTTTTGTTTTTCGATCCATATCATCGATTTGACTAGAGGTACTCATCATGATTTTATAAGTTTTAAATGTGCAAACGTATTAAAGTCAAAATCCATATGTTTTTCTTATTCTTTCGAGAATACAAAACAATATAATATACCACTTCAAGACAAAGATTCCGGATGAAAGGTACCTAATTTGTTATTATTCAAATAGATTACACTAATTAAGTTTTCAGATTGCCGACGACTGATTAATTTGTTTTAAATCAACCTAAATTTTCGTAGTAGAATTAGATAAATGCTACCTAAGAAATGTTTTCTGTAGCGACGGCCTGCATGTACCTGTGAACATAATGCAATGTGCCACAGGCCATATGGCGGACCATTCTGGTCCTGTAGAGGGGGGTTAGCTGGGAGGTGATATTTGGGCTCGTCATCACGTAGTCGTCATCCGACCTTGGGCTGGGTGAGCAGGGGAATGGATGTGCGTCATCCGACGAGCTAGCGTGTGTGTGGCAAAAGCTATAGCTGCATGGACAGGCCTTGTAGCTATGCCGTCTGCCTATGCTCTGGGCTGAGAGATAGGAGGAAGTTGTGGGCTGGAGGCCTGTGCCCAATGAGAGCCTCTGCTGACGCTGCCCAGGAGTGACGAAGTGGCTCGGAGACTCGCTCAGCAGAGCCCACGACGCGTTTTACGAATCACTCTCCGATTGGAGCTCAGGCGAGTGACGAGTCAGTGTGACGAGGACGACGTGGAGTGCACCCCCACCATACCAGCCAAGTAAGTCATAAGTCCATCACATACATAGCAATGGATCAAAGCCTGCCACCGCTTAGATTAGACCCAGCTCAGTCCTCCTTGGTCCTCCTCCCTTCCAACAACCAGCATCAGTTGGTACTCATGGGACAGTTGACATTCGGGCCTAGGCCATGGTAGGTGACACGCAGTCACGGGCGCAGTAACAGCAACTGTTAAGAATTCTATTCGAACGGGCTTTTAGGTTTGTGTTTTGGCGGGATTATTGTTGACCTTGCCACTTGCCAATAATGAATCATGCAGAATAATTGAAATATTGATTTGACATGTGGTATCAGCTGTTGGCTGTGTTGTGCAGAGTATGACATTGACATGTCATATGTCATGTTAAGTTAGTAAAAAGGGGGCGTGAAACGAAGCAAAGAATAGCCGTATCACATGTCAAGTTTTTACCTATTGTCTATGCCTAAAGTAAACTAACTTTAATATGGAATTTTTGATGACAGCTCACTAGATAATGCTATTGATCTTGATACTTCGTTAGAACTTGATAACAAGTGGTACATATTTCAGCACCAGAATTTGACTATATGAACTATGACCTATAACATGGTCAACTCCAACGGTGTAGAAAAAATTCACTTTTGGCTTTGAATTTAAACTTGTTGGCATTTCTAATACATTTTTATATTAACTTTAATAAGTACAATTCGAATTTAATCGAATAAGCTATGCTATAATTACCTCTTACATTCGGCTTTATCTTTACCTACCCTAATGTTTGGCATTTCACATGTAAAAGTGACCAATAGCTAATATCTTGCAAAAATTGGCAAGTTAGCAAGTGAACCGTAGCCAGCAGAAATTGGAGTAAGAACATCAATGGTTTAGTCAGACCAGACGTCAGACGTAAACATTTATCTAGCACCAAAATAATTTCGGCCAAAGAGGAAATAAACTTATTAATTTTAAATTTTTAACTTCAGCTACAGATCTGTAGTTACAATTGTCTCGTATCTATGGTTTAATATTGTCGATTCTAAAGTCAAAAGTGCATAATAGCAGCGTATTAGGCATTAGGCATGCCTCCTATAAGTATTTAATTAAAGCTCAAGTTCAGCTTACCAGGCAGCTATTAGAACTAGACGTGATGCGTAAGAGTGTCGTCAGATGACTGGAATTGGAATGACTGGCTTGTACTTAAGTTAGACCCATGATACTAATGAAAATAAAGCAGTGAATGTAATTTTAATTTTATGATGATGTGCTATTTAAAAGACGGGTACAGGTACACGGCTGTTCGATGCCCAAGGCTCACTTTCATCGACTTCCCAAATCCCAAATCACGCCTCGAAATTAAGTCTGAATAATCTAAATTAAATGAAACAATGAACATCGAATACTTAATTCAAACACATGGTCTAGTGACAACGACAATTAGTTAAAATTGAAAATCAGCACTGCACATTAAAAGCTAGTCTACATAATATTTAAGTATCAAAGTTAACTCATCAATCTTTCCTGCCAATTGTGCTTCCCATTCTTTCACAGATTCCACTCGATCCAAATAAGTCAAATGGAATGATCCAAATACTAAGGTAGATCCGAGCTAACACTTAATTTGAATTTGAATAATCCGATAGAAATATTTCGCAACCTGAAAACCTGCATAGCCTCAGTTTTCTTCCAACCTGGTAGCTTTTATAGGCTGACCTTCACATCTATTTCCGATATAATGACATCAGCGATTGAATTCTTGCTTGTTCACCTTTTCGTAAATCTCGCCGTTTAATTGGAATTCAGCCTAATTACAAATAATTTATTCATTGTATGCCAGAGTTTTCAGGATAGTCTCGATTTACTTGACAGGCACGAACATTTGCAATATTGACCACGAGAGTTGTACATGAGAATAAGAGACCTCAAAATAGCTTTTATTACGTAGGAAATGAAATAATTTCCGTATTCAGTTCAGTATTGGTGGTGCATGTATCGGCATTTCCATTCAATATTTAACACGGTAATCCAGGGAAAGCGGTTGTAAGTAAACCAAGTTTTAATGTCTAGTCTAATCCAGTCCAGCACGATTAGAGCCTAAACTGGTATTTCCTTGAACTATGAACTAAAACTTTCTCTTGCTTTCACTCTTAAGATTAGCTCCGCTCGCTCACATCAAACGCTTCACTTCTCCTGGGGTGAAAGCATAACAAGATATTTTTCATACATTTTTCAGCCAGGAATTATTGTACAATTTCTTAATTCAACTCTGCCGTAGGATTTCAAAATGAATTGATAAATATCTCCATTATGCAAATTATGCCTCATGCCGGACATTTACTTTTGATATATATTTAGCTCATACCTCCAACACTTTACCCGACCGCAAGTTTACTTCCGTTCAACCGGTTACTGGTACTGGAGCTGAATATTAAATGTCCCACATTCACACTGTGTCGTGCACATACGTAATGCATTATAATTAAAATCAGGTTGAACTTCATACCTGCAAGTTCATTAAAGTTTTATTTTGGATAAAGTTTCGGTTTTAGAGAAATAGGAAAGTACAGATAAAAACTCAGACGTAGAGGTGTTTCGAATATTCTATTTTCTGTGTGTGGAAGATCGAAATTTACCAGAGTATTTCACGAATTTACCATTACCAAAAGGAACAGCTTCTTGATGTTCGAAATTCTTACTTTCGATTAAAGAAACCTGAAAGATGAAAGACCTTTCGTTCATGCATGCGGTTTTGGTTGGAAGTTGGAAATAATTTACATGATAAACGATAAATGCGCGCGGTGAGTATTCAATTCAGCAGTAGAAGCAGAAGCTGAGCACAAAGCCAAGCTAGCAGGGTGATTACATTTATGTAAAGTTAGGGGCGGGCAGGGTTCACGTTCATGTACCCAACTAGGTGCATTTCTCACAAGTGTGTGTGTGTATGTGAATAGAATTTATGACTTTAGGATTACGTCATACCCACATATCATGTTAACTTCAGTTTTTATGATTAGTTTTACAGGAAAATCTTCCAAGCCCACAGTTAGCGTTAGGTATATGGCATGACTTGTATACTAATAGGCATGTGTTAATTACAAAGTGAAGCTTAGGGTTCTCGGGGTACCCGTGCCTTTTACCTTTTCTAGCGTCTAACTTGCTGTTGCTAGCCGTACAAGCAACAGTATAGCTTTATATTCGGCATTCTAGGCAAGAAGGTATAAAGCCGGAACTTTTAAACCCGACCAAACTTTGTATAGCATTTTTTATCCGAGTTCGGAATTTTATAAAAGCCTAAACAAGGTGAGTCAGTTCTTCTGTTATGTCTCTGGCTTAGGTGTCCAATGTCCCATATTATATGCGAAAAAGAGCAAGAGCAAGATTAAGTTATGTGTAGCACGAGTTGATCATGATCATGATCGAACGATAGACAGGTACTTATCGGAAATCGGAATCGGAATGCTTCGTATCGTAGAATCTGTTGCAGTTTACACTCCAAGCTTGCGAATTTATATAGGTAATGTAACGCTAAAGCCAAACACGCGAATAATATAGACGCCCCAGACTAGAAAATTTTCCTGCTAGCAATCGTGTGTGTGCTTATGTACTACTGTAGTCTTTTGTATCTAAATACTAAATAATGAACCACTACATATAAAAAATATACGAAGACACACGCGGTGAATCATTGCCATTGAATAGTACACTATTTGTGTGAATTGTATTATATGAACATGTAGAATATTCTGTGTTACCTATAGTGGTTTAGGGGTTTACTACTGGATTAATTTTTTGCAATCAATTGTAAACTCAAGTTTTTTATACAGGAGTTTCGTAATGCTCTGGACAGATAAGACAACGCCAAGCCTACTATGTGGCATGTGGCAGGTCATCATTAGTCGAAGATAATGCAGAGACACATGTACGGTGTATAATAACAGTTGCGTCAGAAATTGAGATTTGAGATTAGCAGGAATATAGTCATTTAGCATTCAGCAGCTCGTCCCTAGTTAACTCAGCTGAACCTGATGTGTTACTGACGCCATAATTTTGTTATCTTATTGGCTGTTGTACACTTTTCCCATTGACAACTTGTGTTTTTGTTATTTTGTGAAGTTTTGTGAATTCAGCTAGTAGTTTTGTGCTTTAAATTGCTTAGCTCCATTACAGCCGACAGTACAGTGCTTTTGTTTCGTGTTTGAAAAACCATATATATTAATAATGGTTGACTGGATTGTTTTAGAAATTGAACGGCATTCCAAGGGATCAACAACCCCAGCCTCATCATTGAGTGCCCAGCGTTGTTCTGAGCTCCTCGATGGAAGTAATTGTTCAAGACGTGAAACCCGAAGTTGAGCCGTTACTGGATGAAAATAGTCCTGGAGAGGAACATAAGTTTAATTTGACCAGTAACAATCATAGTAGTAATAGTAGTGGCAGTGGAGTGAGTCGAGTGTTTTCCAGTAACAAGTCTGCTCAACAGCAGAATTTAATTAATAATAACTCGGGTGGTGGAATTCAGTACATTTCAACGGCTGGGAGCGGAGGAGGAGGAATTGTTACACCGGTTAGAACTACAAGCATTCTGAGTGGTCAACAGATTCAAACCATGGCCAAGTCATCAGGGCTGAGCATTGTGCATGTCACCTTACCACAGGTGGACACTTAACTTATCACACAACAGGAATAACTAATTTATGCCTAGGAACTTCACAGCTCAACTCGTTCAGTAGATTTGATCCAGAAACCCTTCCTGAACTTTCACTTTTAGCAATATTTTTCTCCTCCAGTGACATCACATCACAAGTAGCAGTAGTGTAGCATTAGTCATGAATGTGTGTAATTTCAGTAGTTCATTGACCCCTTGTGATTGTGAGTCTTGTTAAATCTTTGTTTTGTTTCTGCACTTGTTTACCATTTGATCTCACTTTCACTGAATTCATTGCTCGTGCATTCAGGGTTTCGAAAAATGCTTCGATATTGATCGGATTCGATAAACTGTACTCGATAGGTTGACCTATTTCTCCGTTAAGCTCGTTGCGCGGTCTTAGGCAGACCCGGTGCTGACCGAAAGCGATGCAATTTCGGTATTAAAAAATTTTTCATGAAAGAAACCCCACTGACAACTGACTAGACTGTACCCGGATCCAAATCTTACCAATACAAATGCATATTTATTGGGCTGACTAATGCACATATTAGGATTACACTAAGGCGATTGAACTATTTACAATTTAAAAGCTATTTTCAATTTCGCAATAGACGTTAAGTCTGGTGTGATCTATGAAATTAATACACTATAGAACAGACAACAGACTATAGTAGACTTGTAAATGCAAGTGTTTTTTCTTTGAAATACATAGTACATAATATGAAATGCGAATAACTCGTTAAAATTCCGGCATGACGTCAAACTTTTATCTTAGCTCACAGTAGTAAGAGTCCAGTAGACGTCATTCAATTCTCGAACCAACGCACATCATTGAAATCTGAACTGAACTCACAGTTTTAATTATTTGTATGCCGAGCTGAGGTTCACTAGTTTACTATTGATCAACAAGCGGTACAGAGCGCAGACAGGAAGCATTTTTTATTTGGAAATAATATTTGGAATTAGCGGCGTGAAGGTTAGCTAAATGTAAATACAATTTTTAATATTTATCAATTGCACTGCAGGTGCGCTAGATAGCGTAGGATTCTTAAGTATTTAAAGCAGCGCTTTTATTTACGTGTGCTGTTATAAAATCCACTATAAATGCGGTGACGCCATTCTAGCTCCTACACGGTCATTTTTATAGAGCTCTAGTACGATACCTTAACCATACTTGCGTAATATTTTATCGGCTGTGCTCTATATTTCTATTAATTTCACGCGTTTATCTCACTTACCTGGAATGTAGGATCTATTAGCTGAACTTCTTCGAGTAGGCGTACCGTGTATGTGTAATTTATTTTCCCGGTTGATAAAGTCGTATATATTGCACGTTTATCACTTCAGTAGTCTTGATTAGGTCTGTTGGACATTATTGTTTCTGCATGCACTACTACCTCAGTCCTGTTTACTTTTGGTTCTGGTCATACTCTTTCTTTATTTTCTACCGATTTTAATGTTTCTACAATTATTATTGATTACGTAGGTATATCTTTTGAGGCAAACACTAATGGTTTATTCTGATTTTGAACTTCTAGTCGGTGATTCAATCTCCCTCTGTGATACAAAGTGCTTCTGGTCAGTTACAGTTATCAAAAGGTGTTATCCTTGTCTCCAAGCCCAATTCTAGTGTTATTCAAACGACTGGAGGAGCAGTTCACGCCGTACAAGTTCAGCATCAATCACATCCACAACATAGTGACGAATCGTCCCACGACGGCGTGGATCATCCCAGTCATCATCACGACGGTAGAGGCGTTGATCGGCGGAGACGTGAAATTTTGACCAGGAGACCCTCATATCGAAAGATTCTCAACGATTTGGGCGGTTCAGAAATCACAGGTCAGGCGAATAGCCTAGATACCTACTTTAAAGCTTTTTCTGTTGTGATTGTGAAGCTTTTCAGTTGGAGTCGTGCTTGTGCTTGAGTATGTCCGATACGGTACGCATAGATATTGTTGAGGCTTTTGAAATCACTCACCATGTTGAACATCATTTTGAAGGAGACAAAGGTGATTCATCGTCAAATTCTGAGTCAAGTCAGGACCCACTGGACCGCGGCGGAAGTGGGAATCTTGTTATTGGCGGATCCCAGTACCCACAGTCTGTGGTTAAAGTGTTAAACGCCAACCTGGGTTTAAGCGGTGCCACGACGGCGGACGGCGGCCCTGCCACCGCCCTCCAGACCATTACAATGACGAATGCTGGCACAGCAGGTGGTACTATCGTTCAATATGCTCAGTCACAAGATGGTCAGCAGTTCTTTGTTCCAGGTACTGTGGACATTATAATGGCATTGACGCCAGGATGTAAGGTTACCAATCTGATCAATTCTTAACCTGCTGATAATTTCTCTTTCCAGTAGGTAGCGGTGAACTGCAAGCTTACACAATTCGTCCAGTGTCCTCTGCCTCCAGCTCACCGTCAATGGTACACGGAGGTTCGATGGGTTCTGGTCACCATGTACCCGAGGAAGCGACACGAAAACGAGAAATCCGATTACTCAAAAATCGTGAGGCCGCACGGGAGTGTCGAAGGAAGAAGAAAGAATATATCAAATGCCTTGAAAACCGTGTTGCAGTCTTGGAGAATCAGAATAAAGCTTTAATAGATGAGCTGAAGTCACTGAAAGAACTGTATTGTCAGACGAAAACAGAGTAGAAAAGCTTAAAAATGAACCGATAATATATTAAAATTAAAAGTAGAATTTAATATCTTTCAGAGGTTTTTTAAATCTTATACTGGAGCATCTCTGGTCCAAAAACGTCCAAAAAATTGAATTGTAACTCATGATTCAGGCTCTTATTTTTTTTTCTTTTGTGAATCACCAAGCCGTACATATATTTAACTTAATTAAATAAGTACCATGTAGAATATATCTTGTATTATAATAATATACGCTAACTAGTGGGTTTCTTGAGTAATCTCTTTCTAAATGTGTAGGAATTTTTGATTTGCGTATGAAATGAGATATATATCCTTGTCGTGGCTTGAATACAATTTATTAAATTAATTAAATACAAATATTTGGGTGTTGTCGCTCCAATTGTTCATTGGCTATTATGCCATAATATATTTTGCTTAGGCTTGCAACTGCAAATTGCAAACTCATTTAGGGATATTATAACTGTAAAATGTCATGTCGGTGCCATGTGCTCTTGGAGATGGGCGTCAAAAGAGATAGGGTTCGTTGGTGATCGATTTCGTATATCGTCGTATATCACAGAATATATCTAGAATTTGTTTACTCAACGGAGTAGGTACCCAATTACTTATATTCCTTATGCTCTTATGGGTCAAAAACTACGTTAAAATCTTTGGTCAAAATTTTGAATTCGATGGGGTTTGTTGGGTCGTGTTTCCTTACGCATGGGATGTTGCTACTTCCATTATGTTAACTGATAATTTAGTATAGCTAATTGTTGATTAATTAAATGTAGTAAAATTATACCTATTCGAGCAAAGGTTGAATGTATGGGACTAGTGAGTTATTGTTATGAACGAATCATGTATTTCTTGTTTTACTGACCTCCATTTAAAGTTTCAATCCAGCAAAAAATCGATAAATATTAATACCTATCCAACTTGTATTAGAATAAATTACGACAGGTTTCTGAGCTTGTCCTATACTGTGTTGAAAGAAAACACTTGGAATAAATCAAATTCAGGATTCAGTACTGAAGTTCAGTGGTGTTCTGAAATTATTTTATCATTGGCATTTTTTCCTTTATTCATGTATTGTTCCAGTCGTGTATCAGGAATACTTATGAGCATGGGAAATTCAAATACAAATACGTACTTTTTAATTGGAATTATAAAACTCTCCGGCACACACTCATTAAATTATTCGCAAAAAAAGAGGACTAATCATGAAATGCAAATGAGCCAATTTTGAAAATGGAAACCTAATTGACAGGAAAAAGGAAGCCAAAACAAGACCTAAAAGTGTAAACTTATTCAAAGACTAAATCGGCTAGAGCCAAAGCCAAAAGCACATTCATATCATATTCGCTTACAAGAATGTTAATTCTTTTTTTAGTTTAAATTACTTTACCCGTTAATTTAACTTTTTATGTCTTAAAGATTCAACGAATGAAAAAGCAGCGATATGTATACTTGAACATGAACATACTTACTTAATTAAAATAAAGCTAAGAAGTCGCCATTCGGTTATGTTTGTTCCGCCATGTTCACATTTTGCTTATACTGGTAAATCCATTGGGAAATTTTTTCAATATTATTCTCCATGTCATCCGGAGTATTGGAGGGAAGCTCGAAGACAATTTCTGGAGAATAGGATTCCTTGGCTTCATCTAGAATTGTCTGGAAAATTTCACATTGAACGTTGTCTTCCAATTTCTTGCCAGTATAACCCCTGGGCAAAGTACACAAACACAAAATATATTTTAACCTTTAG
>VNWX01000948.1:0-17427 GCA_009869905.1 Ceratophysella communis
TGCTCACACAAATGTTCAAATCTATAACGGTTCTAGAGCGCTCCGTGCTTTCACTCTGGACAGTGTGTTATGTTATAGGAACGGCATTGTCGTGTAATAATTATTTAAATAGGAACGAACTCGCTAATTTCATCAATCATTTCTTCCGGATAAATGCTGGTTTGAAAGGTAAAATTAAAATACAGGATGCCTACGCGAAAGTTGGAGTTCAATCACTTGAATTACTAGGGTATTAATTTTTCTCAAACAGATCGATTTGTATTGAAGAAACCTACCGGAAAAGATTCAACGCACTCATCGTCGAGTGGCTTAAAATTTCGATTGGACAAATTGATCGAAAGCCTGTTAGTAGTTGAATACTTCGACTGTTTTCTGATCTCTCTCATGTTTCTGCATGATCCACGAAATTGTAGATATTTGTATTCGGTATTTGACCGGAGCCTGCATCAGCACAACTCATGGCTACTACTGACTCCATTCTTCGTATTTGAATTTTGTAATTATGCTTTTATATGGCTTATTTACACCTTCAATGTTATGGTCATTTTCTGTTACTGGCATGATTCTACCTGGTGGCTAAAGCAGATGAGGTAAGACCTAATGAAATGTGACACGATGTTATTTGATCTTTGAATGGCTGGTGAAGACTGATCTGCTTAACTTAAATTTTTGCAGGCACACGCCTGTTTCCAACAATAATTCTAAAATTCTAACCGGCCTGCGGAATCCAGCCGCTACCTTCCGAATTTACCGTTGTTTCCAAATTCTAAACCAGGAATTCAACTCCAGCATGTCTTCAGTGCTTGTTTGGTTCATGGCATCCCAGATCCTAATACCAACGAGCTGCAATTATGTAGTTCTTCGTCTACATTCTGAATTCGGAAGCATGCTAGTAGTCGGTCTAATTATAGTATCCCTAACATGCACGTTGGCTGTAATTCTATTGTTTCCCTTCGGAGCTTCCGTACATTCTAGTTCAAAGACATTTCTTGATTCGTTCAAAGGTGTTCAAAGCAGAAAGAAGCTTGTAGCTTGTCGACCATTGAAAATCCAAGTTGGGTCTTTAGTTCTTTCTTCGCAGATTTACTGTACTGAAAGCTATTAGTTTAATTATTTACTGGACAGTTCGAACTATGCTAATTTTTGAATAAAATATTTAGAAATAATTGTTTATTGACATTTTCATATATAGCACATAGGTTTTCACAAATCATAGAAATACGAGTTATTATGAGCGGACATTGCAATTGCTCTGAATCCTAAGCTTCGTGAAATCCGAGCATATTTACTTGGAAGTTGAATAGCATAGTAGATCATCGGAACTTCGGGTTCATCCAAAGTACAATTATTCGTTGACTCTCGAAGACGTCGTCGGTTCAGTAAATAGCGAATTAAATCATCACGTTCTGATACTTCGTTTTCAGTCGTAGCTGGTCTTCGTGGAAGTGAGTAATCTTGACAAGGCATTCTGGCTGGAGCATTCTGAATTTCGTATTGGCATTGACTGCTGACCGTACTGCTGGAGTATCCCATGGTATCTTGACTGAATGCTTGTGGAGCATGCTGGTAAAGTATCGGTAATTCTTGGTATGGACGGTAAGCATTAGGAGTACAATTCGATCGAAGATCAGTAATTCGCTCCGTGATGCTCATGTAAGGGCTGTCACGTGTCCAAGTGCCAATGCCTTCATCATCATCGACGTAGATTTCTTGAGCGTGACCTTGAACTTGTACTACCCGGGTAACCGGCCTTGGGTTTCTTGGACTCGTACTTTTGTGGACCATAACAATCCGCCGGGGATTGGGGTTCGGTTTAAAGGTCAAAGCAAAGGGTACTCCGGTTTGCAACGGGTCAGGTTCGCGTTCAGCTATTGTGAAGGTTACCTCTCTGCTCAGACCCGGCGTGGTCACTTTCTTCTTGACCTCATTCTTCTGCTGTTGTCTTCGAAGGTAATTGGGGTCACGTTCAGACATTTTCTTGTATTCCATTCTGGATTGAGTCACACCCCAAATCGGTCGAGCTTTGGGTTTGACCGGATCTCGCTTTTGAGATAGACTTGGAACAGACTTACTCTTGTTTGCACGCACTTCGGCCTGCCATGAAATATTTTATTTGATTAGGGACAACTTTCTCCAACTAATTTAAATTAATCTTACCCGATGTTTTTTCATTTCTTCTTCGGAAATTCGATGGCGTAAATTGCTCTCAGTCAGTGTAGCTCTTTGAAGACGTTCGGCTTGCTCCACAATTTCTTGATCTCGACGAAGTTGAGCTTCCAAAATTTGCATCTGAAAGCATTTTTAAATATCAGCAAAAATACGTAAGGTAATCAGGAAAATCTAAGGTACACCAATTTCCTACCTCTTCACGATCATCTTTAAGAAATTTTGAGTTGATTTTCCGAACGTCGACGCCGCCATGATTCAATTCGTTAATTTTGCTGTCGTGCTGCTGTACTGCGTTGTTTTGCTGTTTCAATTCCATCTGAAATCATTCAAATTTTAAGTTTATTCATTAAAATGAAACCCTAATCAACAACCCTGAATTACCGTTACCTCGTCGGCCTTTCGTCGAGCTTCTTCCAAAGCATTGATTCGAGCTGCTTCAGCGACCCTCAGTCGTTCTTCACATGCTGCTCTACGCTTGGCTTCATTTTCTAAGACCTTCTGTTCCTCTTGGAGCCGTTGCTTTTCCCGGTACTCTCGAGCCCTATCCCGAGCTTGACCTCGACGTTGCCTTTTATCCAACGACCTTTCTCTGGCAAGTACATCCAATCGATGTTTAGCTCGTTCTTCCAATTTCCGCTCTTCTTCTGCGGTTTTCTCGGATTCTACAGCAAGCCTTTCATTTTCTGCAGCTCGTTCCTGAAGTCGAATTAAGGCATGTGACTTTCTTTCTTCTATTTTCATTTTCATTCGTTCTCTTCGGGCTAGATGCGGGTTTGATTCCATCTGCGGAATAAAAATTCATTAAGTTAACCCAAAGGTCGGATCAACTGTCCTCCCGAAAAACGTGTCAAGCGAAATGCACGGGTCAACCGAGCTAAGCTTACTTGTTGTCGGAGTTCTTCCTGCTTTCGCATCTCACTGATTCGTCTCTGTTCTTCCTGAGCAATGATACAAGGTGCTGGTGACACGTGGAGTCCCTTCGTGGCTTCTGCCATTTGCTGCCGTTTCAAGCGCACTGCTTCTTCCAAACTGATACGATCATTCAAGATTCCACTATCATTCACGGGAAAGGCATTACATGCTGTGACTTCCGGCGGTGGGAGGTCTTGATAGCGCACATCTCTGCAAGGAGCATTGTATCTTGGAAGCACTGCCGGTGGTGCTGTGATATCAAAGCGAGCCATGTCAGGTCTGAAAGGTTGGTTATTCCGATTTTCCAGATAAGGTCGAGCGACTCGATCGGGACTGAGAAATTGTGCATTTTGTCTGACTTCCATGGGTGCTGGTCCAATTTGAAAGCGTTGCTCATTTCGGTCACCTCCGTAGGACCTGATGTTCAGATTTTCATGACCTCTGATTACCGACGCATCACCCGAGCAGTAGTTGTTTGGGACACCTAAGTAAGCTGCGACAGTGGCAGGAGGCGTTGGTAATGGCGCTTCAGGTCTTGGATACAAGCGAGGTAATCTATCGCCATCTTGAACTCGGCAGCCGTTAGCATAATATCGAGTATCCCTTGAAGACGGTCCTTGAACAATACCGGGTATCATGACCTTTGGTTTGCTTCCGCTTGACCTTTGCATACTCGTAGCTGTCGATTAAGTAAATGATAAGATTATACGTTAATGATAAGGCAATCCATGCTTCTACAAATTCGTAGCTATACCTGGATTATCATAGCTCTTCGATATCTGTGCCGCCCGGCTTCGTTTGGGAATATCCATTACGCCGTGGCTTCCACAAATTATAAATAATAAGCAATAGTTCTTGAAGCGTTTTCTTTAAAAAACTGAGCGTACTTCTGCTAAGTCCCAAACAGCATCACAATACATGAAAATATTGATTTGTAGGAAATTCAAAATTTTTGGATCAAATTGAGAATTCAAAAAAATTATTAGTTACAAAAATTGAGCTGTAAGCGATCATTAACCTCAAGGTAATTGCCATGACGATATTTATCAACATTAATAGCATTTAAATGTCTAGCTTTCAAAACGCTATAATTTCATTGATTGAAATACTCGAATACTAAAATCTATTTAATAATCTAATCTCAATTTAATTATACCAAAGTTACAGTTGGTCTAAATTCTACCTCAGATTACATGGTAAGGGAGGTTTTCTATTTCTCAAATTAAATGTCAACATTCTATGTTTCTGTTTACAGAAGTACAAAAAGCTATTTCAATTTCAATTCATGTTTGATCAGCTCAAACAGTTTTAATTCCTTTTCTTTGTCAAAAACGGATTTATTAGTGTGTATTGTCTCGTAGTTCTGAGCAGTAGGCTACAATGTTGTCTGAAAAGACATTTCAGGCTATTGGAAAAATCTTGTGTCACTTTTGCTTTTTAAAAATTATTCCCTGTGACTGGGACAAAAAGACTTTCACTCTGACTGTCATCAGAGACTCAAGACTGTTTATTAGCTTAGGCATTTATTCCTCTGTTTGGGCTCATACTGTGTACTTAATGTTTTTTCAATTAACAAGTCCCATGTTGATTCCGGAGCGTGCTATTCATTTTGGATGGCAAGTGGCTTATACGCTTGCTAGTGCATCAGCTTTTAATAATTTCAGGCATCGAGATCAAATTGTTGCATTTATTAATCATTTTATGAAGATGGATAAGTGTATGAAAGGTAAGCAGCTTTAAAAATTTCAGATTAAATCTAGCGTAATTATTAATTAAAGTATTTATTTTTCAGAGCGATATTTATCAAAAGCAGCAAAGAAACCATTGCCGAAATCAACCTTTAGTCTTTATAAAATTTTAAATAATTTATATATGTTCGAGTACGGGGATAGCTTGATGATCGGTCTAATGTTCTTCTATGAGCCAACAAGATGCAGATATATTTACTCATTAATCCATCAACCGGATGACAGTTTCTGGATCTTGCTAGCGTTCTATGTCTACGAGTGCATGCAAGTCGCTGTGCTCTGGCATTTATTTTCTTTTAATGTCATCACCATGCTGAGCTACTGGTACCAGGCTTCTTGGTGGTTGGCTCAATTAAAGTGAGTGAATTTAATAATTAATTTAATAAGTATTGCCAAAAATTTAGAAATAACGCTTTTGAAAATCTTATTTCAGAATAACCCCTGACATCAAAATGCAAAGCAACTTTCACTTGAAATTCAAAATCATTCGATCCCAAAACCGTGACCCCGACAGCATGTTCCGGATCTATCGGTCATTTCAGCTTTTAAATCAAGAATTTAATGCAAGCATGTCTCAAGTTCTAAGCTGGCTTCAAGTAGTTCTAATTCTTCTACCCACAAGCGCAAATTATGTTTTTATTAGACTTCATTCAAGTTTTGGGTATGTACCATTAGTAGGAATACTTGGGCTGTCCCTTGGCTTCACTTCTATAGTTGTTTTTGTTTTCCCTTTTGGTGGTTCTGTGCTTTCTAATTCAACTGCCTTTCTCCGGTCATTCAAAGGTACGCTTTGTAAACAAAAATTAAAATCATGTCGACCGATCAGGATTCGTATCAGTTCTTTACTTGTTTTACAACGATTTACAGCTTTGAAGGTTATCAGTTTAATCATTACTTGGACTCTGAGGTCCATGTTAATATTTTAGGGGACAAGGTCCAATGTTAATATTTTAGGAGATGCTCCAATGTTAATATTTTAGGGGATAATATTTCGATTGAATGAAACCTTAAAAACTGTCACCGTGAGCCTTTATTATAAGCATTTTGCGTCTATTTTAAAATGTCCTTTAGAATAACCCTACTTTTTCTTCTACTATTAAAGCTTTATTTTTAGCCCACCCACAAACGTGTCAAGCCGAATTTGACTTTAATAAACCCTAATTTCTTAGCTTAATATTGACCTTGGACTTTGTCAAATGACAATCAATGATTTTGATATAATTTGGCACACGCTAAAGCCGAGAGTAAGTTTATATTTGGATTTCATTTAGAATAATTTATAATCTCTCGTCATCTTGCCCACGCCACGCCCGACCGTTCAAACTGTCTCTGTATGACCTTTACGTAATTTATTATTTCTGAAGTTTGTATTAAACCTGAAAAGACATGTTATGCAAGTAAACGTTGGCTTTATTAAAGCTTTTTCAAGAAATGTTTCTAATTTAAGGTTGTTTTAAATATAAATTAGTCTGTTGGCAATAAATCGATGATTGAGTTTGTGTTTTACGGGTTTTTCGGATTGTTTTATTGGGATCTTAAATATTTGGGTGGGTACCACTAGATATGGGCCGAACCGCTAATTCCGTAAATTTCCATTCAATTATCTTAGCTTAGTGTAAGTAGAACCAATCAAAGTTGAAATCGATTTAATTAGATTAAAAGTACAACCCCGGAGTGCAATTAAAATTAGAAAGTTCCGAACCGAGTTCTGATAATTTTAAAGGCAGATATGTATCCCAAATCCCAACTTCGATAAGCCAAAATTTAAAATTAACCTAAACTTCGGTAGAAACGGTTGCAAGCTCAGTGAGCCGAAAATTTCGCTGGAACAAATTTTTCAAAAAAGCCCATTGCGATGAGTCGCAATTTTCGAATAGACCCAGAACTTCTTAAAGCTAAAATTTCGGAAGGCCCAAATTCCTGACCTTTTTTTCGGTCGATACTCCAACTCCAATAGGCACAAACTTCAATAAAATTTATCGTAAAATCCAACCTCAAACGGTTATTTTGACTGGGGAAAATTACTATGTACCCATAAGCCTAAATTTTAATTAACCCAGATTCCAATATAAGCGCAAGTCTAGAGTCGAACCTAGGTGTAACCTCAAACTCTGACGGTTTTAATAGTAAATTTAAATTTAGTTGATATTACATTTAAACGGGCCCATGTTCCAATAGACTCAAGCTGCAAGATTTCATGATGCGATAGTGCGACACCCAATTAAACCAGCCACTGTGTATATATTGATTCTGAATCCGGTAGAGTAGACCAATAACCTTTGTATTTTATGACACTTAATCAAACAAACCCTGCTATGCTAGTAGAATCGAAAGTCACACTGCCAATAATTAAAACATTTTATAAAATTGCTTTGGATTGTACACATAGCTTGAGTGTACTAGACCCCGCAGCACGTAGATATCGACAGTAGTAAATTTTACTCCATCGAATTGGAGGCACGGCGTTATGCTGTCTAAGCCCTGCTGGGAGTCTTTAGGAAAATTATTGAAACACCTATGTTTTCTCAAAATCCTTCCATTTGACTGGAGCTCCAAAACATGTTCTGTTACAGTTATTGAAGATGCCAGGATTTTCATAACATTCGGCATATGCGGTGTTTTGTGGTTTCATTGCCTCTACCTGGCGTTGTCTCAATTAGTACTCAATTTTACTGGCTCACAGCGTGCTGTTCATAATATTTGGCAAACTGCTTATAACCTCAGAGGGTCTTTTGACTGGGGAAAATTACGATGTACCCATAAGCCAAAATTTAAATTAACCCAGATTCCAATATAAGCGCAAGTCTAGAGTCGAACCTAGGTGTAACCTCACTGGCGTTGTCTCAATTAGTACTCAATTTTACTGGCTCACAGCGTGCTGTTCATAATATTTGGCAAACTGCTTATATTCTTGGATCTGTGAGTGCTTATAATAGTATCAAGAGAAGATATCAAATTGCTAATTTTATTAATCATTTCTTCCGGTTTAATCGATGGATTCAAGGTAAGGACTATAGCTTTTCGATGTTTCGAGAAAAAGCGAACTTCAGTAGTGTCACACTTTCACTTGAATTGATTCCAGAGGAATTCCTTGTCGAGCCCGTAGCATCCAAGCCAATCGTAGAATTACTTCTTAACCATTTGACTGATTTTACATACATCGAATCTCTGGTGGTCTCAATTTGGTTTTTATTGGAGCCCAATAGAAACCGCTACATTTACTCAATGATATATATGCCCTCTGACCCATTTTGGCTACGACTGCCATTTTGGATTTGGGAAATAATCACATATTCCATACTCTATCATCTATTTTTCTATACGACTGTGCTCATGATTAGCTTTTCTTATGAAACTTCGTCTTGGCTTAAACACATGAAAATCAGGTAAGCAATTAAGACTTAACTAAAGCCATATGACAACACCGAACTTTAGCAGGAAATCGGAAAGCATGCTAGCTCATGGACACACCAGGTCCCAGATTTACCAGTAAATTAATAATGTAATATTTCAGCGCCGCAGTTACGAGCTCCATATGGGCTAATTAAATATACAAATTAACTTTCCAAATACAGTCTCAAGCTTAGTCAATACTGTCATTTGTGATCAGCAGTAAACTGCCTTATTCGGAAGAGTCCTGGTCGGATTCGACTTCCTGCAGTGGAGGAACGAGAGGAGTTTTGATAACTGCTTCTAATAGCTTCAAATTCGTTCTTCATTTTAGTTCCCTGTTGTTATAATCGGTTATGGTTAATTTTAATTTAAACCTGAATCTTTACCTCATTCACTTTGTAAATGGGAGTCAAGCTAGGGCTGGTGTTGACTTCAAAATAGGGAATACCAAGATCCCTTGCAAGTGCTTCTCCTTCCTCCGGGCTCACTTGTGCCTGAAAAAAAACCCAATAAATTTCAATTGCTACGAAAAATTGCGCTATGGTTCTAGTAGTAATCTTAAGTAATTATTGCTTACTCGACGTTTTTCTTT
Source organism: Ceratophysella communis (assembly GCA_009869905.1). Classification (NCBI taxonomy): domain Eukaryota; kingdom Metazoa; phylum Arthropoda; class Collembola; order Poduromorpha; family Hypogastruridae; genus Ceratophysella; species Ceratophysella communis. The sequence goes on from VNWX01000948.1 coordinate 8,815, forward strand.
AACGTAAGTGGTATTAGCAACAAGTATGAGTTTGACACCTTTGGGTGACCAGCGTCGTGCGAATTTAGTCCACTTAGAAACAGCAACAAAGGTTTCTCTTACTGTTTCAGCAAAATCACGGTAACAATATTTAGCATTAGTACAAATAATGCTGAAATTAGTTTGCTTACTGGTGACATTATACAGAACCAATACCACTGGAGGGATGGGCCGATATCTGGTGGTCCGCAACATGGATTTATTTAGGTACTTATACAGCCGGTGACTACTTGTGTCACAAATTTCCAGTTCCATCGCTTGGTCATGCTTAACTAAGCTCACAATCACTTCCGCTAAACCATATTCTGATTTGCTCTAAAATAAAAAATTAATTATTAGAAAAAATATATTCGGAGAGATGATGTGATGTATAGTCGATCATCTGCATTTGGCGGAGTTAGGTAACGTACTATTTTAATCTCACGACAGTTCCCCGCATGCAACCATTCAAGTAGAGTTGATTTGCCTGCTGAAAATTATGAGCCGTATTTTTTTACGTACCTTTGTTAAGATATCTGGATTATTATTATATTATTATGATAGGGATGAGTATAAGATTTAGCCTAAATACTTACTGTTTTAAGGCCCAACTTACAAAGTTTATTGCCAAAAACAATGACCCTCTGACGATTTTCTTTAGAAATCGAATTTTGAACAGATAAATAGTTACCCATTCTAAAAATATATTTTTAGGTATAAATTAATGGAATATTAATCTTGAGTACTACGTGCTCCACGCCCGACACCCAAGTTTTACTCTTCTATGGCCTTATTTGCAGTGTATCTACGTACGAACGTGTATGTGCATAGCAGATAGGTAGCTCATTGCATGTGCATCCAGGTTAAAATTAAATTTATATGGACATGGCCTTATATTAGGTACCAATATAGTTTTTGTAAGATGATTTTTTGTCCACTTTAGTAGGTACGCTGGATATTAGTTTAATGTAGCTCAAGAAGATTCAAATCACGTTTTCCTAATGGAATAAGATTCGTGGTCTTGATTCATTGCATAGCGCAGGCTGGACCGGAATTTAACATGTAGTAAAATTAACGTTTAAAACTGTAGTGTGTCCATAAGCTAGCACGTCTCGTTGCAGCCGAAATTCGGCTTTGTAATGCCTCCTTAATGTATTTGTTGTGGGGACGCTTTAATTTACGAATTTGATGCTCTGATATTGTAGGCCATTAAACCAGGATGGAAAACTTAAGGGATCAAAACCACTACTAATTAAAGACACCTTACTAGTCTCCAACTCATCCCTCTTCATTTACAAATGCTTTCAAATTCTGAACCAAGAATTTTTCTTAAGCTTGTCTGAAAGCGTACTTCCTGTTCTAAATCTGATGTTGATTCTCCTACCAGCAACTTGTAATTTCGTGGTAATTCGTCTGCATGCTCATCTGGTCATTCCAGCTCTTGTCGGAATGCCGATGCTGTCCCTCTCCTTCATCCTGGTAGTCATTTTCATTTTCCCCTTTGGTGGATCATTGCATACAACTTCTCAACAGTATTTAAATTCGTTTCGTGGATCGGGGTGCTTGAAAACAAGTGAACGAGAGCGGAAGGGTGCTGGACGAGCACTCAAAATTCGATTCGGATCCCTGTCCTTTGCTCAACGAATAACGGTGGTCAAAGTGATAAATATGATTGTGTTTTGTACTGTACGCTGGATGCTAATTTTTGGTAATAATGAGGCCGTACATAACTAACAGGTTAGCCTTAAACATTGTCGTAATTTATTAAAATCCTGATATAAAATTTATTTTTATGCAGAGTCGTATATACGTAAGCGCTATAATTAAATGTTAATTACTGCAACTGTTTAGAATAGATACATACCTAGGTAAACCTAATTCACAAAATAAGCTTAGCACTAAAAACCCAAGCCTAACTTTTAAAAATCCCTTTTTCCAGAAACGCAATCAAATGCTGTGCAATTGTAAATGAGAAGACCAATTTAGGTCCAACGACCCCTAATTTCGGTATGAGCCCTTTGAACAATGCACCCACGCCTTCCTCTGCTAATAGTTTCTTGAGAATAACGAAGCCGGGTTGCGGAGAAGCAAAGGCACGAGACTGAATTCGAGTTTTAATCACGTCCAAGGGTTGTGCCACTGGAATTTAAAAAAAATAAACTAATAAATAATTGCAGGATTTAAAAAAAAAACAAGCTACCACTTCCTGCGGGGTTGAGCGACTAACCTGTCACACTTGCCGTTGAGCCCGCAACAGAAGCTACAAAATTCTGAGCAAAAGTCGCATCATTGTAATTTTTCAAATGAAATAAATATTCCTTGCAAGCCGCTGAACCACCGAACAAGGCAAAAGAACCCGGTGCATTTCTTGCTGCAGTCCATAACGCCCCTCTAAGAATTAAATAAAATTTTAAAGATTGAAATATCTGTATACAAAATATTAGTTGCGTTCTTGACATCTCCTGTCAAAAATTACCTGTACAGAGCATGACCCTCATCTCTGAAAATATGAAGTACACCTTTTCCGCCAATGGCGGCTGGATTCGTTTGTGCTCGAATCTTGAGTACGTCCAACGGTAGAAGTATAATTTCCCCCACGCCAATCAAACTGCCAGCAGTTGCATGGAGCATGGTTTTACCCGTTTTATCACCGAATTTTGCTCGGAAGAATGTTCCGCAGTGATGATTTAAAAAATCGTTTACAATGGGCTGACCTCCGAATTTATAAATACGCTGTGACACTTTGTAGCCGGCTGCAAAGCCGAAGCCAGGAAAGAGAGATAGGTACCTAAGTATTAAAATAAATGCCTGTATTTAAATACATGAATAAATTATTAGTCGATTAAATAAATTCTACGTTTATATAAGAATAAATAATCCTTCTATGAATCAATTTAATTACCTTGCAAATAAAGGTTTATTAGCAGCGTCTTTAAAAATTACGACTGATAATTTTTTGAAAATACCTTCTCCGCCCTTTGAGGCTCGAATCTAAAATATATGGACATTAGAATTGAATATTATGAGGATTTCTGAGCTTACCACAAAATTAATAATTCAACTCAAGGCCATGATAGAAATTTAACCTACATTATCCTTGTTCGTCATCAGGCGCTTTGCCACAGTATCTACGGGATGGAAAATGACTAATTCAAGAATCCCAGCAGTGGCTGAGCCAATAAATCGTGCTGTTGTAGGGCCAGCCAGCAATTGAAGGCCAGTTTTCGATCGATCCGAAGCCATTTTGCTATTGATTCAATACTTTGAAAGTCTGTAGAGAAATCGTAACACAGACTTAAATTAAATTCTGAATTTATATTGTTTTGATCAATAACACTCATACCTTATATCTTAAAATCTGGAATTCGTAAATTAGAGGTAGCTTATCGGTCGAAATTCGCTGTATTGCACGAATATTTCACTAATCGGCCAATCCAAAGGCCTGTAAACTGAACTTGACTATTGTCGTAAAGAAACCTGTTCAATGCTGATAATGAGAATGGAGATACGAATTTAAAAAGAAATAAATATATCTGACTTGAACTGAGAGATTTACATACATGTTTTATTCCGTCAACTAATCTTAAGGGTTATAGCGTGATCCAGTCCAGCACTATGATGCAAACCAGAATTACAGCTTCTCGTTCTGGTCTGGCAGTATCCCGTAGTTGCGTTATTGTACTTTGCACTTTGCTCCTCCTTTGCTTGGAAAAAATGCTGGATCTCTCCTTGTACTTTTTTCTTAATTGATATCGTTTATATGGTTTGGGTTAAAGACGTCTTAAAACTCGAAATCGAAACTCAAGCTCAGAGTCACAAGGATGCAAGTCACAAGTTTGGATGTCCTAACTCGCTAGCGTTAGCGTTGTCCAGTTACCACAAATACGAAATCTTTCTTTTGGACAGATAAACCGGATTTGAAGCACGTGTTTGACTTGTCTAAAGTTCATATCACAATCGAAATTCACAATGGGCAAATGATATATGAAATAGACTGGTGTGCCTACGTGATATTGACGGAACTGAAGTTTAACACTAATAAATGATTCTTGTTGACAGAAGAGGTGATATCCCGTGTTTCCTACTTTCCTACTCTTAATAAATATTAATCAAATAGGTAGCTTTGTAAAATGCACCAAGAAGAAAACGCTGGAATATTATTTCGGCCGAGTCAGACTCCTCATTACCGCTAGCACTAGTTTACGATTAGAAATCGAATCTCTGACTTTGTGCTATGTGGGCTCTTAATAAATATTAATCAAATAGGTAGCTTTGTAAAATGCACCAAGAAGAAAACGCTGGAATATTATTTCGGCCGAGTCAGACTCCTCTTGTTTATTTATTTTTTTTTTTGCATCTCAAGGTCGTATTTCTGAAAATAGCTGTAAGATTGCATACTATGGAAAGGTGTACAATATACGCTCAAGATTAGTCTAGGGTCAGTCATAGATGTAACATTGGTTGCTTGATTGCAAAACAAGAGTTTTGCCAGAAAAGCTTTATAGATTTCATGCGCTGATGCAGATACTTTTAAGATGTCTTGACAAACCTTAGGATGCATTATTCATACAACCCTGACGTACTTCACTAGCATAGACACCTCACACCTTATTTACCCAAAATATATGTTATTTCATATAGCATCCGATAATACTTATTTTAAGAAATCTTCTATACGGCGTTAAGTCTAAAATTGCGAATCAATACAGAATTGCTAGTTTTACGTACGTAGCGTCCAACGCAATCCTAAAACCATACTAACCTCGGTTATTTATCCAATTACGCCTATCATCAAAGCCATCACAAGCTGAATATCAATTGAATCAAACCATCTCTTTGAGTAAAATTTTATCGATATTTCTTGAATTATGTAAAGCAAAGAATCAAACGCACACACAAAATACGCTTATGCAAATATGCTGATGTTGAAATTTCAGTCAAGTCTATCAAAATTGATTTGGAACAGTGAAATGTCAAATAAAACTCAGGATGATGTCAGAGCACAGTTTAAAATCTATAGGGAAAATTTTGAAGCATATTTGCTTTCTTAAAGTGATTCCCTGTGATTGGAATTCTACAGATCAATCCTTGAGAGTCATTGAGGACTATCGACTGTACATAACGATTTTAGTTTACGCCTGTGTTTGTGTCAATACGATTTACTTGTCGATTTCACAAATATTAGCTCCAATCACCTTGCCAAACCGCTCAGTTAATACGGTTGCTCAAGCTGGGTTTTTACTCGAAACTCTGTCGGCCTATAATCATTTTACAAGAAGCTATGAATTACCTAGTAACTTTTATTAATCATTTCTTCAAGCCTAATAAACTATTGAAAAGTAAGTCAAATTTCAATTGGTGTGGACAGGTCTTGTCTTAATTAATTTAGATATTTGTTTTCCAATTAGACATTAGATGAATATCTGGACCGTGTTCAAGCATAATCGAAATTCAATCGATTTTACAACAGGATTTTAAGGTAAGCAGAATCAATCGAGTTAACTTGTAACCGTAGTTTAAAACTACATTTAGACAAATAAACAATATTTAAACTTTTTAAACAACGGATATTTATGTTTTTCTTCTGTAAAGAAAAGGTAAGAAAGCAAACCCTACTGTTCAATTTCAAATGAAAATAAAACCGAAAGCGAAAGTTGCAAGAAGGGCGAAGAAAGTCATTGAGCAAGAATTGGTAATAATAGGTCGCGAAAAGCTCTATCTCTTAACAATCCTACATCCCACTCACCATCGGCCCGCAGAAGTTCATGGCCAATAATCTATTTCGGGCTACACCTTGGGAGGAACCTTGGGGAAAAGCAAAACCTTCAGAGCCTGACATGGTCTGATTAATTGGACTGCCTCGCCTCCTTCCATTATCATTATCCAAGGAAATGCCTACACGAAAAAAACGACAATCTATTATTAGTGATGTTCCCTAGTCTGGAGAAAGCAGATGGAAAACAGTAATGCCTCAACGTTTATCTTTCACTTTCATCCCATCACGAAACTCCCTCTGACATCATCGGTCTGGATTTCCTAATGTTTTCCGCGATTCGCGGACAACAGTCTGATCAGATAAAAATTCGTAAAATTGTTCATTTTGCTCAGAAGATAATTTTCTTTAAAAAAAAATCTTGATATGAATTAAATGCGACATGCGATTAGATGCTATTTATGTTCGTGCATCTGTAATTATGACGCAATATATGAATTTGTCAGAATGGTCAACTGACTTTTGCTATCATAGCTGTTAATTTGACATTTTACCTTGAACAGGTGAGCAGATGTGTGAATATTGCAAAATGTTAATTGGTATATGTAATTGACAAAACATGTTCGACTTGCATTTTGACCGCTACTAGGCCCAATATGGTCTTATCAGTACTAATGAAGCATTTAAATAGGTTCCATGATCGGCCAAGTAAACTTAAGTGTCTATTTCTTACTACTTTCTCCACCTCGGTGAAAGCATATAAGTGAAAGTACAACTACGTTATTTACTTGGGTTTCTGGGTCGAAAAATTGCGATTTTCTGCAATGGTGAAAATACAATTTTTATCGTCTTCATCTCAAAATCCTCCCGATAATCCGACCACGATTCTAATTTACTGGCCTTACTTCAAATGTCTTAAAATTTTTGGAGTATTTCCTTTGAACATGCAGAAAATTTACGATTTGAATGGAGACATTACGCTGAGCTACAGAGTCCATACTTCTGGGCCTTACTTCTGGCTTCATTGCTTTCTCTTTGGATTGCTACAAGTCAATACGATTTTTGAAGTGGGACAACTCTTGGTTTGGCTAATTTGGCCAATGATGCATGGACAAGAGCAGCAGCCTTGGCATCAGTCCATGGCTTGTTTGGGATGGGTAAATTGGAAATCTGCATTCAAATCAATTGGTAACCCAATTAGCTAAGGCAACCGGAATAAATGTGTGTTATGCATTGTTTTTAGGCTTTATACGCTATTCCAGCTACCGTGATTGTGTTAATCTTTACCAGAAATCGAACGCATATTGGATATTTTCTTGAAGAGCTGCACTGCTTAGAACAGATGGAATATGGTAGGTTTGATGCATTGGAATTCGCGATTAGGTTTTAACAGTTGGAAGCTGAATCTTTCGCCATATTTTTTTTTCAGAATCCTGTCTCACAGCTTTGGAAGGCTCATCTTCAAGCAAGAGAGTCCTCCTGGAAAAATTTTATACCGCTGCCAAGCGCCGATTCTTCACTGGAAGTGTACTCGCATGTTCAATTGGCCTACTATCACTGATTGGACTATTTGGAAACTACTACTTCATTTCCGGCTGGAAGTATCCAGTGTATTGGTACTCCATCATTTCGAACTACATTGAAAACCCCCTCTTAAAGTATGGGTCATTTGGTATCCAAGCCCTAACCGTAATTTACATGTCTTTCTGTTTGTCGCTGGTCGAAGTCCCACTATTCGCTGTGGCTATGGGACTAAAAGCGTATTTACGGAATAATTCGTTTTTACCGGACGATAAACCGTCTTTCCACAAGCTTCAGGTTGCATTGGAGAAATTCGACAGTGCCTACACGCTGATGAGACGATTCANTTTTTACCGGACGATAAACCGTCTTTCCACAAGCTTCAGGTTGCATTGGAGAAATTCGACAGTGCCTACACGCTGATGAGACGATTCAACTGGCTCTTTCGTTGGGTTCTATTTGGCTATAAACTGGTCACTGCAGCTCAAACAGTTGTATTCTGTTACATCATTCTCAGAATCCGCCTCTCAACACTTCCGCTCGCTTCACACGGGATTTTTTTCGTAATTGTTCTCTATCTGCTCATACAGCTTTGTATTCTCGTTCCTCATGTGGGAAGCGTTTATTCCGAGTCCCAGAACTTTATTCGGTCTTGGAAAGAAGGAATGATCACGGTTTACGATCAAATTGATCCCACGCTTCGGAGGCGGCTGGAGGCATTGCGACCATTTGGATTTCAGTGTGGAAGCTTCTATGTCATTGTTCCGTCCACTATTCTTACTCTCATGTCTGTCATTACCACTTATTTGATTGTTATTCTTCAGGTTTGAATGTTCAGCATTTTTATTCGGCGAAACGTGGATAAATAAACCTTGAAACTAATGACCAGTCAGGCACGACGATTAGCGCAAGTCCCCTATTACTTTCCCCAGCATGCAGCAAGCAGCGATTCTGGCCTTGAATGTGCAAAATGGTAAATAAAATTCCGAAAATAAATATGCGTGTATATTCGACATGGTGCATTTGTGATTTGGAGACCGACAATCAATAAATCTTCGTCTTGGCTAGCTCATAATCAGAAATCAGAAAAGGGGAAGAGGGGGCTTTGCCCATCTATGGGTGAACCTATGTTGAGTCCTGCTGGTCACCCATGATCAAATGATCAAAAGTTGGAATAAATTCGTTAATATTAAGAATTGACTACATTTAATTGCATGTGCCAATACATTTTGCACGGCATTTTTCTAAACGATACACTATCTGAGTTGCGAATTGAAATTAATACTGATGGTCTAACTTGCTCCTACAGACAGTATTAACTGCTTCGTACGCATACTGGCTGGAGAAACTAACCGACCAAC
>VNWX01000949.1:0-17408 GCA_009869905.1 Ceratophysella communis
TCGATTTCTTAGGATACCATGATCCAGCCAAGAAGAATATCCCCTTCAATAACACGATTAGTTCCAACGCAACATTTGAATTTGACCCAGTGAAAAGGAAATTAATGTGTTGTTCCAGTAGTGGGCGTGCACCTAATTTGAAAATGATTTATTGTCATCATCCACTCGCTTGCCGTGGGAAGGAACGGCTTTTAAGGAAGGTGAATTGACACTAAAATTTTCTGGTCGCAAATTTTACTATCCTAAATTTAGAATACCGTTTCGATTACAACAGCCGCGTTCTGTCTAATGAGTTTTACATTTAGATAAGCGGAGGCAATCGATGGGCAAAAAATGGAAGCTGTACAACAATGGAAGTGTATCCAAATGATTCCGGAATCCTGCGCTGTAAAGGAGATGACATCGATGTGTTTCGAACATATTATACGAGCCTGGATCAACGATCAGTTGAGCAAAAGAATATGTCGATCTGTGAGTTCATTCTTTTGCGAAAATTATGCTCGAAAGGTAAAACAATAATTGTGGTACTGATATGTCTAGATTTTTCAATGGACAAAATACCAAAGCATGACTTGGTCGCAGTGATGTCAGATGTTGGTGAAAACTTGGTGTATGTCGGACAAAATTTCTCGGCATACTGTGAAACATCTTCATTCTATTTTAGCAAAGGGATTCAATGGGCTGTAAGATGGAAGAACAATTCTTTGCAGTATTTGAATGGTTAGTCCCAAGTATATTTTAAATTATAGTGTCGGTATTCCGCTTATCGAACTCTCAAATTTACTCTTAAATTTGCTCACGATCTGTTCTTCAGAATCCTACAATCCAAATGTCGAAAACCGATTATTGAATGATTTCATCAATGTCATGTTTCCTGTGCACCTCGAAATGGAAACACTCATTTGCTATGCTCCTGTTTGGAATTCAACGGAGTGGGTGACTGGCGAACTTGAAATGGAAATTAGGGGTTGGTTTTGAATATGTCCTTACAAAGCCCTTAAGAACATATTTAGCTAGAAATTCTAGGAGCCGGTATCACGAAATGTTTCGTAAATCTGTATAGAATCGCTTCACCCGATTGTCACCGTGCTGGAATCCGACCACGCTCACTGGATTCTTAATGATTCTGGAAAAAGTTTGACTTGCTTGGCTCATGGAGAGCCAATACCTTATGTAGAATGGGAATTCAATAACGAGGTATTCGAATTATATTCAAAATTATACTGCACGCCCAAGGATTCAAATCTTTTTCAATGCTAATTTCGTCGTTTATCTAGTCAATTCACACCTCAACATTAAACATGGAAGTAATTACCGATTATGAAAATGGAACTTCTGTGCTAAGCTTCACTCGGGTCACCCATGCTGTCCAAGGAGAATACTCCTGTGTCGCTGTTAACTTCGTTGGAACGGACCAAGCTTTGGTCACTGTTTATGTTTCAGGTACCTACTTCCAAATTACATTTTTGAAATTTTGGCTGTTAATACGTATCAGATATTTGATTAATCTTTTATTCAATTCTTTAGACACGAAGCCTGGAGATCGCCCTTCATCATCCGCTGGACTCGTTATTTTCATAACAACAGTTGTTAGCTTTTGCTTGTTGGTCATTGTACTTTTCTTGATTTGGAAGCTCAAGTTACAGAAGAGGGTAATTGACCATTTAGCCGGTGTAGTATTTCGAGATTTGGGCAAATAAAGATGCTTTTTAATATAAAACCAAATTGCCGTTATCTGGTGGTAATCTGCTATACTCGTTAATTTGACAAAAATTACTACGCATTACCACTTACGAATAACGACAGGTTTCGCTTTTATAATAATTCCATACAACATTTAAAACAGCTTAAAATTGAAGCGAGAAAAGTTTTAATAAGCTTGTTTAAAAAAATGGGTTTGCACTGCCCATACCGGAAAGATGCGCAGTATTTTTCACTTCAAAATAAATTTCTTCCGTCATGTGCAGAATATGAGTAGAAAACACTACTTGTTCCACCAACTAAATCATTCTGTGTAACACAGTTTTAATTCTAGTTTAGGCAAATTGTAAATTCACTTGATTAAAATGTAACCCCGAATAGTTGTGTTTTTTTTTCTACCAATCATGCTCAAAGTTAAAATAACAGGGATTTTCAGGCAAATACCGAATATTGCAGATCACTTATCACTTTACATAATACATATATACGTACAATATCAAACAACCACGCCACGGTCTCCAAAAACGCCGATCACGAATTAAATTCCATGTAAACATTATATTTCGAGGCTAAGCCGTTTACATAATATTATTGTTCCAAACATTTATCATGGGTATCCTCACACTATTACATAGGTACAAAAAATACTATCGGGAGATGATGGGCGGCGGCCTATTCCATGCGTGTGAGTGGGACATGTCGGACAGTGTGAAAAAGAATACACACAGAAAAAAATAACATTGACACACACAGCTGCTTGGCTGCATGAATTGTCAATTTCACTAACAACTAAACACATGATTGTGTGATTGAAGGTGAGTCTATTTTCATTATTCCAATTAAAAGTCGATTTGTACATCACTTGGCAGTTAATTTAAATAACAGTTCAATGTATTCTGTATGTATTTACAGCCAGCGAAATCACGAAAACAAAATACATGTACATGCCAAGGCAAGGTGTGTGTGGCGGCTAACATACCTACAAACAACGCACAACCATCATACTTTAAGTATGTCAAAGTAATTGAACGGAAAAATACCTGAGGCAAATACCAAAGAATTGAACATCTGGATTCTGGATTGCACCAAACCACAAACCAACTAGTCTTGTGGACGTCAGGCGTGTGACGTGGACAGGTCATACTGCATACATAAGGTCACGCCACGCTCGACAGCCTTGTTAAGAATCGGACAAACGACAGCGGATCAGTTGGTACAAAATGGCGAGTAGTTCCAGCCTCGTAATTCCCATCGTCTTATGGGGCAAAGAAGCTCCCACACATAGTATCAAATGCATGGCAGTGAAGAGGGACTTGACTTCGATTGTGACCGGATGCCATGATGGTCATATTTGTATTTGGGATGTACAGGGAGAAACAGTCGAGGTGGGTAGTCTCATCATCAACGAAATGAACCTGTACCCGTTAAAATATATTATTAAATTTTCTATTGATTTGATACAAGGCAACACCCCGTTGTTTCCTAATCGGACATAGTGGACCTATTTCTGCTCTAGCGTATGTCCATCTTACCTCCGAAAAGTTTGATCTCATCGTCAGTGCCAGTGACAATGGGTAATCTATTTTCAGTAATTAACTTTTAACAGGTGACGTGACAGGCAAGACAGTTAATCAAATTCTCAAATTTCATTTTTCAGTGACCTCTGTAATTGGGACGCAGTGGACGGGAGATGCCTGGAAACTGCACGATTCAGTTCGGCTCATACTCAAATGCAGGTTGGTCTTCGGAATCGGTGAATTTGTCAATTTTCTCGATTGAAAATCATCATTTATTTCTGTGTTTATCATTCACACAGCCCTACATTCCAGCCTTCAGTTCCAAGCCGCATCTTTTCTGTACAGGATTCTATCCTGATGTTCAAATTATTGACCCAGTCACTCTTGAACTGATTGTCTGTCTTAGTTCACATGTCACTCCAGACTGGATTAGTTCTCTGCATGTTCTGAGACCTAACAAAAAACTGGGTACGCCAAGATTATTCTGATTTTAAAGTTATCGAAACTCTTTTACTTTGCCGCAGACCAATATTTAATTCTTTATATTTTGCTCTACTAGATGATGTAATTCTTGCCCTAACTGTTAACGGGACGGTCAAAGTATGGACAATCAATGAACCTGAATTCAAGTCACGTGAACCGCTTTATGAGAATGAGTCGAAACAGATCCGGGTCAAGAATGCATCAGCCCTCGTCTGTTGTAAATACAACAATAGAACTGTGCTTATTGTTTCCAGTAAATCTTGGCAGGTAAGTAGGATAATGATTGAAACCGGATGATTTACCGTGATTTGCAATGCCTATTTGAAAGAATCTTCTGAGTTGCATAACTTCATGCTCTATTTTATGCACAGATTTACGATGCTGGTGATTTTTCTGTGCTAACGGAAACGCTGCCGCCAAAGAAAGAACATTGGTTGGGTGGTCAATTTCTTAGTCCTGATCGAGTCATTTGCTGGACAACTTCTGGAAAGAGTTATTTGTACCGGCTTCCAAATCAGTAAGTTTTTAGGAACACTTGCGCCTGGAATTGCTAGTTCACTGTACCGGTGTGCTCGAAATTATTGTTTGCTTATTCATAGTTGCATCGTTGAGAACAAAGAATTTCATAAAACACCGAAGAATAAAGAAGACCCCGCATTCATGTACTGTTCTCTTGGAATATCGCTAAAGGTTTGTTAAATTAGTTTTTTGAATTTCATGATCGTGTATGTGCTGATAATATCAATTAATTTTTAGGCGCTCGTGTCCCCGCCGACAATGTACTTTGCTTCACTGGAACAACGCAAGATTTTAATTCGTGGTGATGCTGAGGGAAGGATTGTCACTTGGGCTATTCCAGACGTCACGAAAAATCAAATTGGAATGTTGCGACAGGAGGAATTTGCTAAGCCACCAGGTTAGGCGAACAGTTTAACTTAGAACCACAAATAGATCTTCGGGTAAAACTGTAGGTAACGACTTCTTATCCCAACTAAAAGTTAACGTTTACCTATCAATAGAAATGCCACCCCTATCCACTTCTAGTCTCCAGTCTTCATGGGATCAGCTTCAACCAACGCCGCCTGGCATTTTAGATCAATTTGTAAGTATAGGAAGGGTTACTTATTTGTAGGCATTTTCTTGTAAATGATTCATCTTAAATGATTAGCTTTATCTGAACGAATCTGAACAGGACACAGATGAAGGCCGTGGCCCTTCTCTGACTTGCAGCATTTACTTGGCTCAGCAGAGCCGATTAGTTTGTGGACGTGAAGATGGTTCAATTGTTGTCGTACCGGCTACTCATACTGTAATGTTACACTTGCTTCATGGACGTCATCAGCAGTACGAAGGTAGGTTGGCAGCTAATCATCACCATTGATCAGATCATGCATCGTTGTATTTTTGTGTGCCTAATAATTCCGTATTGGCTGTAATATTGAAACAGATTGGCCACTGCACCATCTACTTCTGGGCCACAAGGGACGGGTAAATTGTTTGGTGTACCCACACGGCGTTCATCCAAGATATGACCCAGCATTCCTTGTATCGGGCGGTCGCGATTTCTCGGTTATTCTATGGGACATCGTCAAGTGTGATCTCATTCATCGATTCTGTGTCCAGGCTGGAGAGATTACGCAAATTCTTGTGCCGCCTAATGAGTGCTCGGTAAGAAATATCGAATTCTGAAACGCAATCCAAATAATTCTTAACTGACTTAAACATTTAATTGTTCTTCCAGCTCCGACTTCAACAAACAGTTTGCAGCGTGGCGAGTGATCACTCTGCTGCTCTTTTGTCTCTTCGTGAAAGTAAATGCGTTCTTCTCGCATCTCGTCACCTTTTCCCGATTTCAAGCATCAAGTGGAGGCCATTGGATGATTTTCTGATCGTGGGATGCACGGATGGGTCCGTTTATGTCTGGCAGATGGAATCAGGGAATCTTGACCGTGTTCTTCATGGAATGGCTGCTGAGGATGTACTTTCAGCATGTGACGAAAATACGCTGCATAGCTCTGAAGTGGGGTTGGCGAATCCAGCTGTTCATTTCTTTAGGGGACTTCGATCCCGTAATTTAGCTGCCATTCGTCATGCTGCACAGGTAAATTACCTTTACGTATAGCTTATACAACACAGGTCTTAATCGCATCTACTTATACTAAAATTCTTTATTGAAAACAGCGTGGGTTGAATCAGCTTCAAAATCAGACAGCGAGCGGTCCGATTGACCCATTGGATCACACTAGAACCAGACTTCCGCCATTGATTGTCCAAGGTCTGCGTACTCATGAGTCTGACTCTGAGTCGCACGTTCTCTTCTTCGACATTGAAGCCCTCATTGTGCAGCTTCTCACGGACGAGTATGGGGCCTTGTCTCCAACAACATTAGAATCTCAGGGACTCATTAGTCAATCAGAATTTTGTAAAATCCTGACATTGACACATTCCGCATCGCCGGATGCCCAGCGGAAGATAGCCGATTTCTTTGGAAAAGTGAAAGATAAGGCTGGAGATATGGAGCGAATTTTGAAGGACAAGGATCGACATGGTAATAAAAAACGATTTTACGCTTTGATTTGGAGAATTTACAAAACTTTTTCTCGCCTCAAATTTCAGCTGGACTTTTGGCAAAAGTCAAGGAAGGGGCTGAAAAGATTCAGGCCAAAGCTGAGTCCGCCCTTCTAATCAAACAAGAAAAAGAGGCTACGAGCCGAAAAAGTTCTTCCGCCAGTTTGAGTTTAGTTGAAGGAATGTCAACAACTCGGAAGAATCGTAGCATGCTTTTTGAATCTACAATTCCAATGGAAATAGCCCAACTTCTGCTGTCTCTTCTTCTTGGTTGGGGACTCGATCCTGAATTGGATGCTATTTCTGAAACCAGGCTTGGACTTCTGAAACCGCTTGTACCAGTTACATTTGGACAACTGTCTAGAGCCGGTAATGACATCCTAGTGTGCTTGTGCTGAATTAAATGTAAGGAAATATTCTCTAATTTAATAAATACGATTGACAGGCTACATGTCCCTCATGTCTCCGACGTGGAAACCACCAACAATGGCCCAAGCTGCTGCTCCAGTTGCAGCGGGTGTTGAGGCCGAGAAATTATCTCAGCGTGTAAAAACGTTCACGTCGAAATTGCATTGGGAAATCTCTCATTCACTTACAACAAATCATTTGCTAACCATTGTGGCACTTGCCAATACTCTTATGTCAATGCAAAATGCGACGTTTGTTCCGGAGCAAGAGAGACTCCGTAGAGCCAATAGGTAAGCCAAATAATTTTATGAATTAATATTTTATCCGTATTTATGCTCATGCTTGTTATTTATCGTAACGCAGACCCTCTACTCGGGCTGCTCAACCCGCCACAAGTGGAATAGAAGACACTTACATAAGTCAACAAGCTGCTTCAAAGCATGGATGGAGCCTTGTTGCCACACTACATTGTGTTATGCTTCATGAGAAGATCTCAAATCTTCTGTCAAAGAATTTCAAGGAACCGCTTGTGGAAACGCTGGCTATGAGATGGCAAGATCGCTGTGTAGAAGTACGAGACGCGGCTCAAGCCCTTCTTCTTGCTGAGCTCTCCCGGATCGGTGTTGAGGGCAGGAAACGATTAGTTGAAGTCTGGGCTGGTTATCTTCCAAACCAGGACCCATTTGTTCAACCCAGTACACCGGCGACCACTCAAGGAATTGTGGTGGGACAAACTCCGGTTACGACGCCATCATCGCAGCAGGAAGAGGAAGAAGAAGAGGAGGAAGATCAGGAACCTAGCCTGAAACCAAGTCCAAGTGAATACAAGCGGAAACAGACTACCGCAATTATTTTGCTCGGAGTTCTTGGGGCAGAATTCGGAGAAGAAGTAACTGGTGCGAGTGGACCTAGGGAAGGGAAGAAAGGAGTTGAAGGATTCGGTGTTGGGAATTGTAATTTGGCACGCTTGACAAGTGAGGATTTTTGTTAAAATCTAGACAATTTTTGGACTAAATGTACTTGCAAATTGTAATTCTAATATGCCCATTTTGTATTTATTAGGTAAATCGCTGACCTTCTTACTGCTTCACCCACGTGGAGGTCAAAACTTTTCAAGCTTACGTCGAGCAGCAATTGATTTGATCGGACGAGGTTTCACGGTATGGGAACCGTTCTTGGATGTTTCCAAAGTACTTCTGGCTCTGCTTGAGCTCTGTTGTGAGGCGGATCATTTGGTGCCCAGGTAGTTTTTGTTCAAAAGTTTATACGAGTAAGCGTAGTACTTATCGCCTTTGCGATTGAAAATCCTAAATCGGCAAATCATTTACAGTATGGCATTTGGGCTTCCGCTAACTCCACCCGCTGATGCTTGCCGTACAGCTCGACATGCCCTGACACTGATTGCAACAGCACGGCCAGGAGCATTCATAACTACGATGGCTCGAGAAGTGGCTCGATATAATACACTACAACAGAATGCCCAGGCTATTCAAATCAATTTGAATAATTTTATTTTGAATCGGAGCAAGCCAGAAATACTCAGAATTATTGAACTTCTTATTGAGAAAATGCAAAGTGAGATTGGGGAGCTCATTGTGGAGGTAAGGATACCTTAATATAGGTTTGAAAATAACTTGTACCTATCCTCAAAACTATTTCGGTTCTGATACATCGTAATTTGACTGTAAAGGTGATAGATATTGTACTCCATTGTGTGGATCATGGTCATTTAAAAACTCGACCCTTGTCGGAGGTTTTCCCTGTGCTCTGTCGCTTCAGTCAAGTGAGCCATTGTGCAGCTACCAGAAGAATTGCAGTAGGTTCCAAGAACGGGAACCTAACAATCTACGAACTCCGGAGCAACAAATCTCAACAACTTCCGGCTCATGGGTCGCCCGTTGTTGGTTGTGCGTTTAGCCCTGATGGAAAATTTTTGGCTTCCTATTCCAGCGCTGAGAATAAAATGAGTTTTTGGCAGGTATTTGCAGTTTACAGAATGCCTGATATTTTAAGATAATACTAGTTACTCGTGGTCATATTTAAAGTATAACATTTTTCATTTATTTTATAGCAATCTTCATCTGGAATGTTTGGCTTAGGCCATACACAAACCAGGCTGGTCAAGACAATCTGCACGGTACCATTACCGGAAGCCGTGGCTCGGAATACACTCAAGGCTCCGCGTCTCGTTTGGACTGGATCAAGAAATGTAAGCCTACTTCTTGCCGACGGATCTGAGAACCGTTACGGAGTTTAAATCCGTGATTTGAATTTTTTTCGCCGAATTGATCGGTGAAACTTCAGCATTCGCGTTTACACATTCCGAATTTCAGTGTGTACGTAACGACTGTAGTGTTTGCGTAGCAGTAGCGAAGAAGTTTGCAACTTGCAACAGTAGTCATTAGTCATTGATGTCTTTGTCTATGTGCAGTACAATTATATCTTGTCTCTTATTGATCTCTCATTTTAATTCTGGGTTTAATTTTTAAGTTCGAAATATTTTGGCGATCTACTTAAGCCAGTAAATTGAATATTGGTTCTAAGTTGAGGTTATACCAGTTAAAGTCAGTCTGTAATTTGAGTTTAAAAGATTGAACCCATAATCGCGAACAATAGGATCCGATCCACTTACAGCTTGTAATCGTTAACTCCTAAATTCTATCTTAGTTTCTATACGTATCTACCTAGTTCAGCTATAAAATTACAACAAAATATTGATATTATTATTATTAGTGTGTAGATCAGTTTAATGAGTTTAAAATAATCGACTGGTTATTTGCTTTTAGTCACCTTCACTTCATGTCTTTAAATGTGTCGAATAAAGAGCATGCAAAAAATTTAGGAGATATTGGCGTCCAAAAATTATATAATTAATTTAGGTTACCATACCAAACTCATACTATACAGCACTGTAGACATCGATCTTTAATTTCCCGCAAAAAAATACACAGGCAAGTTTATACGTAGCATCGTGATATTGAACTTTTTATGATTCATTGTTAATAGCTTTTTGTCAGCTCCTAATGTTAGCTTAATTGTAGGTATATATAAAAGGCATCTGTGAATATTGCAATAAAGTAAATATCGCTTCTATACATGGGATTACATAAAAGATGAGTCAATCATCTATAGACCATACTGATTTCCCTTCGCATTATTAATTAACACTCATTATATTCTCTTGCCAATTTGCAGACCACCGCGACGTAGGGCTACTAATGTGTGCATTCGAATCGTACTAAAGCATCATTAAACCTTATAGTACTCGGTCGGAATTTAGAAATTGTTTCAACAGGCTACGTTACGGCTTCGTTATAAATCAAAAGGAGAATGGCGATTGAACTAGTTTCGAAGGCCAAGTGTTTTAATGGGTATCAAAAGGTGTACCAGCATTACAGCTCTGAAGTAGGTTGTTTAATGAAATTTAGCCTGTACGAACCGCTGGATCTTGATGAACCTGCCGACGTTCTGTTTTATCTTTCTGGTCTGGGAAATACTGAGCAAAATTTCATTTGTGACGTCGGGGCACAGTCTTATGCCAGTGAATATCGGTTCATTGTTGTCGGGCCTGATACGAGTCCACGTAAGATTTGTTGATCCTAAAATATGTATATATTTCTATCCGCAAATTCCTTAAATTTTTTTTTGCTAATCGGCACATCGGTATCGGTAATGCTGTGCCGATTTTTTGTTAGAGGTGCAAGTATTTTTAATCATTGCGTCTTGTACAGGTGGCTTGAATCTTCCTGGAGAGCATGATTCCAAATATATTGGAGAAGGTGCTGGAGCATATTTGGGTAACAAATTTGTAAAAAAATTAAAATTAACTATATTACAATAGGCACAAAGTTCTTTCGGTGCTGATCCTTTTCATGTTCTTCTAAAACATTACTTAGACGCCACACAAGGCCAATGGTCCAAGAACTACCGAATGTATTCTTATGTCACCAACGAACTACCCGCTTTAATTAAGGAAAATTTTCGAACCAGCGGCAGGATTGGAATCTTTGGTCATAGCATGGGCGGTCACGGTGCTCTGGTCTGTGGCCTTCGAAACCCCGATCTTTTTCTTTCTATTTCGGCCTTCTGCCCTATAACCAGTCCCTTTAAATGCATTTCAAACGGCGGATTTCCATGGTCCCAGTACTTAGGAACCAGTGAAGAAAATTGGGCTCCGTATGACTCGTGTTTAATTGCCAAAGCATACAATGGGCCTACGCGAGAGATCTTGATTGATCAGGTATTTAAATACTTGCAATAAATATAAATGGGTTACAGAACTACAATATCGTCATTAATTTTAACCATGCTCATTTTTATTCAGGGCTTATCGGATGAGAATATAGATACACTGATGCCTGAGAATATGAGAGCTGCAGTTAATGAAAATCCACATCCGGACTTAATTAAGCTGGAATTAAGACTTCACGAGGGCTACGACCATAGCGCCAAGTTTTTTGCCAAGACATTCATTGGAGACCATTTCAAGCACCATGCAAGAATCTTGCAAAGTATTCCTTAGTCTACTTAAATTTTAAACTTATTATTTACTATCGCCCGTTTTGCAAAAATCCTGTAAAGCCGAAATTTTTATCATGTTAGAAACCAACGATATATTATGTCGTGTAATCTAAAGTGGTAGGTGTACTAATTTTCTGCCAAACGTGTGACTTAACTTGAAATATAATGTATGATAGGTATGAGTATGTACTTTGTAGTAGATATCTATGCTTAATTCGAGTTTAAGTACCTATGTTAATTGTCACTATTCTAGGCTGTCGCACATGTTGTTATTTTCGTGCCTAAGAAATGAGCGTCCCTGAATTTTATTCAAAATTCTTTGGTCGACTCGTTACCGATTAAAACAGGTGAAATAGTATATCTCCAATTTTTCGATAAAGGCTATTCTGCTTCATGCCACACTTGTTCGTTTCATGCTGTCTTTAAATATGTATTTCTGTAAGAGACTTGCAACATTGTATTTTGTTAAAGAAAGAATATAACATCAAATCGTTTAATTTTTTTTTATTGTTTGAACTTTGATTTAGGCTGATAATTGCATTAAAAACGGGTAAAGAATTGAACACCTTACATTCGACACCTAACACCTACGTTATACTGGCGTGTTTAAATACATACATGGAGGTTTGCCTGATTTTTTGTGTTGAGTTCAGGATCAGAAGTTACATATTTATTAAGTTGCATTGTGTCCCGGGCTGGTCCGCAAGCGAAACAAATGACCAAATAATTTAGTCTATTTTGCTGTTGTGTTCACGCTATACCTCTAAGGCATTCAGTATTCGGAAAAACTTGTTTCAGAGAGTGAGGAAATCTGGTATAAGGAACAAGAGACTTTAAATTGTACATCGATTCCCAGTGCAAGAGATTCATTGTCTTCTACCGGACCGGCCTCGTGACTCGTGACTCGTATCCCATCGTTATTTTTAAAAATTCATATTTCAGGAAGAAATGGCAATTGAATTAATTTCAAAAGCCAAGTGCTTTGATGGATATCAAAATGTCTATCAGCATTTCAGTTCTGAAGTTGGGTGTGTAATGAAGTTTAGTGTATACGAGCCATTAAACTGCGACGAACCGGCCGATGTTCTTTTTTTCCTTACTGGTTTGGGTAACAGTGAACAAAATTTCATGTGCTACGCTGGGGCGCAGTCCTATGCAAGTCAACATCGGTTCATCGTGGTCGGACCTGATACCAGCCCGCGTAAAGGCCCATTTAAATTACCAATTAATATCAAATTTACAAATTTGGACAGTCATATTTCTAATTTTGATCTACGTACGTTATGTTACACGGCAATAATCTCGTATTGCAGGTGGTTTGAATCTGCCTGGAGAGACTGAGTCTCGTTATATTGGAGAGGGGGCTGGGTTATATGTACCTGGGTAAATAATTCCCTAATTTTAAATAGGTACGTCTTTGGCTGGAGTCGTGAGTTTTAAATATATAAGTCGTTTAATGGTATTGTAACTTTAGACGCTACAAAAGGTCAATGGGCCAAGAACTACCGAATGTATTCCTATGTGACAAAGGAGCTCACAAATTTAGTCAAAAAAAAATTTCACACCACTGGCAGAACCGGAATTTTCGGTCACAGCATGGGCGGTCTAGGTGCATTGGTCTGCGGACTTCGAAATCCTGAGATTTTCCAATCGATCTCAGCTTTTGCTCCACTGACGAATCCTTTCAGGCTGGTCACCGAAAAACGTCTACCGTAGGACCAATATCTAGGCAATGCTCAAGAGGATTGGGCCCACTACGATGCGTGAGAAGTAGCGAGAGCGTATAATGGGCCTCCTCGTGAAATTCTAATTGATCAGGTTTTCGAAAATTTGACTGAACCGCATTAAATATGTTGAATGTGGTTGTTATATGCAATATTTAATAGAATACATAATTCGCAGGGCTCAGAGGACCATCTTATGGAAAGCCTACTGCCAGAGAATTTTAAATCAGCAGTTAATGAAAACCCTAATCCAGACCTAATTAAGCTTGAATATAGACTGCAAGAGGGATACGACCATAGTAGCAAGTTCTTTGCTAAGACGTTTATGAAGGATCATTTTGATCACCACGCCAGGATTTTGAGAAGCATTTCATTTCCAGTTTAATGTTCAGAATTTGAACTCTTCAACTTGCTGCGTATTTCAATAATTGCAATCTTTGAAATGTTTGTTGCACAGACTGCAGTGTTTTTGGCCAAATAAAAATTCTTCATATTTTCAATAAAAACAGCCGATGATCTTGAGCTGTTGAATTAAATTGGAAACACGATCTGTTGACAAAGATCTAACTAAAATACGTGCTAAAACCCCTAAACAAAAAATAACATATCGCGACAGTGGTTTTATCTGGTGTGTTTTGAATATAAATTTTTGGATTTTCGCACCGTTAGTAGCCTATGGGTTTAGGTAAGATTTACTACACTGGATATTTGCCATTCATTTTAATAAACAAATATGAAGCTTCCGACACTATAGTTGCATCTTATAGAAATAAATGATGCGCTTTCACTTTCAAACTTCCACTCTGTGAGGAAACGCTGGAGAAAGTTGAATGATTTATCAGGAAACTCTATTTATTTATATAAAGGACATTCTATCCAAATCTAAACGTCAACTTCTAAAACATGAATTTAGTTCAAAGCTTTTTCATGGAATTGGAGTTGGGAATGGGTTTGCAGTAAAGTCTCGAAATAGGAGCAGTTTTTGCGAAAGGCTTGTCTATATGTGCGTTTGTTGCTGGATAACTTTGGAAAGGCTTGGCGTAAACAGGTTAGAATCACAAACATGACCTATGACCCCTAAGGTCGGGATACGGGGTGGTCAATCCATTGTTGAAGAAAGTGTTTCAGGCTAAGTGTCTAGATTATTGAAGGCATGATACAAACTAGTCATTGTTAGGTAAACGATTTTGGCTTTACTAAAGGTCAGTAAAGGTTAAAGTTGGAAAAACTTATTAGCTTTTTAAGCTGGTAGTTTCCATATAAAATAAACTTGTTTGAAAACAGCTTAAAATGGCGAAATAGTTTTTTGCAGCTTTTGAATTAGAAAGTTTTTCAAACAAATAGAAACAGGAATTTAGGGAAAATTGGTAATTACAGATCTGTACATATTTGACTTACACCCTGTAAGCGTAAAATAATATACCGCGATCAGTATTTAACATAGGTAACCTCTTTATTAACGGTCCGTTACCTGACTGTATATAATAGCTGCAGTGCAGCTATCATAAATTAAAGAATAAATAGGTAAGCAAAAATGTAAACGAACGCGAGGGTGACGCAGTAGTCTTGTAGGTTCCCAATCAAAGCTATATATAGCTATGTTTGTAAAATAATAGGCTCAATTATAATTAAAATGTCGCTTATCTATCATTATCCCTTGACCCGGCTACTTTATCAATGTCTCAGATAATATCAAGTTATCAAATGAAGGTATTTTTCTCCGATATATCTGTTCTGTACGTACAGTGTAACGAATACTGCCACAAATAACTCGATATGTGCTTGAAAAAATCCCAGCAGCCAGCAGGTGTTGGTGTAAAAAATATTGCAGAAACCTCCAATATCAAGTGACCCTTTTGATGATGACACAATTTAAGATTAGAGTAGGAAGTTTCCGAGAAAATACCAGCACGTCATTTAAGTAGAGCAGATCAAAGCTTTCTTTCTACTTTCATCTGAAATAAGCACATGTTAAAAATTTCATTCTAACTTCTACCTACTGTAGAAAAAACAAAAATTATAAATCCTGGACTATACCCAGACTTTAAAATCGTTCTTCCATATCCATACGTCGCATTTCTTACCTTGTATTTCTATTTGCCCTGCAGCCGATTCCGGAATCGCATAAAACTACAGTTAATTTGCTCAGATTAACCCAACCAAAAACAAGAGTCCAGCCTAGAATATAATTAGTTAATATAATATTCTTCTGTTGTTTAATTCAAAGAGCTTTATAATAGATCAGACCTAGACCAAATCTATTTAGCCTCTGGCCGGGCCCACGCATACACCCATGCTCCTTCCACTACCTGTTTATCAATCCAATTACGGCTTTTCTAAAACTCATCCAACTTGAACTAATGTGGCTTTTCTATATTGACACTAACTACTACCTACTAACTCAATCTCATGGAAAACTACCGTGCATGAAAAGCTATAAGGTTAAAAAGTTGAGGTAGGTATATTTAATGTAGATATGTTTGTGAAAATTCAAACCTTAAAGAGTCATAGACCCGTATAATCCAAATTATGCGGGCATTGTTACCACCTTTCCTATCGACGGCTAACACACAATTCTGTACAAATATATGGGTTCCATATGGGATTGCTGGCTGAATATTTGTACAAAATATATGAATGTTCGCGAGTATAGAGACCTGAGCCATGGCTTACCTGAACAACCTATGGAAACGCAATAAATAATTGAACATGTATAAAGGCTGCATTTTGAAAAGCCAGCTATGGTCTCAGACACACGAATTTTCCAGATATTTGCATCATTGAATTAAAACGCCAACTGCTATTGTTCAGCATCAGTAAGGGCTGGAGTGCAGAGCAGAGTACAATGAATTTAGAGGTTAATTAAAATTGACATTTATTTAATAAAATGAACGAATGCGACACCATACAATTGTAGTCATGAATCGTGAATTCGACATTCGACGCGTGTGGGCGAAATTAGGCAATAAGGCTAAGAATTATAATAATTTTAAATGCAAGTAAAATTTTATGTTCTTAGACATTGTATTGGTAGTGCATGTTTCGTATGAGTACATAGAAAAATTGAAATTAATAATAAAAAAAAGGTATATGTTTAAAACAATAGCGCTCGTATGCGAATTAATTGGACAGGGGTGCTGGACCTCTGTTCCTCCAACCTGTCAATACAGGAACCGAAAAGCATAATCCAAAACAATTTCTTTCAGACGAAACTCATAGTTTTATTTTAAATAATTTTACATTTAATATTTCTTTGTACAGTATTACAACACGTAACATCAAAGTAAATATCTAATTCTAAATTACGTTAAGCGAATTTTAGGAACAATAGGGGAAAGAGGAACAGTTTCTTTATTTCTGGGATGTATTACTTAAAAATTACATTTGACGTAAAAGACGATGGAGTGAAAGTAAAAATTACTAGATTCAGATGTCTAATACCAACTTCATTGCTACTTACTGCATACAATTAAATTCACAAATTAAATTAGAAGCTTTTGAAAATCCTTTGTTCTGTGATCAGGATTTCCTGATCAGTTTCGTTTTAAGATTTTAAGTTGTAATTTTAGATTTGATTCTTAACCAAAACAACTCACAGCATTGAAAGCACACATCTTCCAATAATTTCCATTACCATTATTTGTTCTTTTTCTCTGTTGAATAGAATTGGTTGTAGCGGCATCAATTTGTTGTTTCATTTTTTGTATCATACGCTTCGTATTCAAATAATTCATTATAGCAGTTTCCATTGATGCTGTTGAACCGTCTTCATCCATTAGGGACTAAAAATAAATTTAAGAAATACGAACTAAGAATTGTGATTTTAGGTTACTATTTTTAAATATCAAAATCATAGAGGGTCTGGGCATGTAACCATATTTTGTTTAGACTTTTGTTTTTATTGTAGCAAGCAGGTAGCCCTGATTCATTTACATCTGCCAAGAGTTCCTTGGCCTCACCTCAGCATCAAAATAAAAGATTAATTGAAGTGACGCCAGTTCCAGCCCTCTTCACTTTAAATATTTAAAATTCAAAACCACTGTGTTAGATCAAAGAACTACCGACTGGCCTTTCTCCATCCACGCATAAACTTTAAATCCGCTTTTAAAGCTCCCTGTCACGTTGAGCACACTCAAAACGGACTATTTACAAGTGGGCGCTGTAGCCGAGCAGTAACCCAACACGCGCGTCATTTAATGCTTTCTCTGTATAAATAAATTAAATCAAAAGTCGGTCGACCGGTACGGTGACTACACGACGGAAAATTAGAATTTTCTCTACAGCTTTTTTTGACCAGCAGCAAATCGGGAAGTCAATAGTATCAAAAGAGCCTATCCAACTACTTGTTGCACAATTTAGGAATATATTAGCTTACAACAGAAGGCGACTTAACCTGACCACGCTGCTAGCCTGTAGCAAAAATCAGATTTATTTAGTAGAACTAGCCTTGTTATTTACGCTAAGTTGAACCTCATTAAATAATTCA
>VNWX01000950.1:0-17407 GCA_009869905.1 Ceratophysella communis
CTTCGTCCTAGCGGAGCAAAGGGTCAGAGCTCCTGATGCTACGGGGGATCTGACGCTGCTTCTGTCTACTATTCAGTCGGCTGTCAAGGCTATTTCATCAGCTGTCAGGAAGGCTGGATTGGCCAAATTGTGAGTTTTAAGGGTATTCTTGGATCAAATTAATGATTTGGTGGCATAATTAACATTTATCAGGTTGCTTGAAGCTCAACGCCAGGAAATATCTATAGAGATGTGACTCGGAGAATTGAAAACTATTAAAATTCCAAAATTTTAATTCGGCGTTAAATTATTTCATGAAATTCAGAAATATTACTCAATAGTTTGGCGTTATTTTAGACCACAAATTGTGAAATTCAATTGTAAAAAGAACACTAATATATGTATGTTTGACCAAATTCGATATTTGCCATCTCAAAACTAATTACTCTCGCTATAAAGTACCTATCGCCTGTTGTTTATGTTGAAATTAATCTGCTCAGATTCTCGGAAGATTTGTGATTTGTAATTCGCATATTACAGATTACAAATAGGATGTATGTTTAGCAATGCATTTGGTTTTGTTAGAGGTATGTAGATAGCTAATGTTTATCTGGATTTTTCCATGCCTATACATATAGATACGGGATTGAAGGAAGTACAAATGTTCAAGGTGAAGAAGTCAAGAAGCTCGACGTTCTGTCAAATGACTTGTTTATTAATCTCATGAGGTCATCCTTCACGACCTGTCTTCTCGTCTCAGAAGAAAACGAAGAAGTTATTGAGGTGAATTGAAACAATAAAAATCAAAATTGAGATTAGAAGTTTCGATGCACTTTAACGCCGATAATATTTAAAATATCTTTTAAATCGATAAAATCTAATAATCTCTAGATGTATTTCTTTCTAAAGCCTGGTATCAAAATATTAAAATGCCAATTCGTTAAAGCAAAAATTCCCTAATTGATTAGAAATATCTTTTAAATTTGTTTCTCAGGTCGAGACTGAAAGACAAGGCAAATATATTGTCTGTTTTGACCCGCTCGATGGCTCATCCAATATTGATTGTTTGGTTTCCATTGGATCCATTTTCGGAATTTACAAGTGAGTAACTGACCAATCGAAGCTTTCATTAAACTTCTAAAGCAAATTGCAATCAAAATTCGCTTTAAATCGGCCATTTTTTTTTATTTTCAGAAAAATATCCCAAGGCAGCCCTACGGTCTCCGACGCTCTGCAACCCGGACGGAAGTTGATTGCAGCTGGATATGCACTTTATGGCTCTGCCACGGCTCTGGTGCTCTCCACGGGTCATGGGGTCAATGAATTTATGTTGGATCCAGTATGTCACAGCATTTTCAACTCTATTTCAATTTTACGGCCATAAATTCATATTTAATTCTAATTTTACAGGCAATCGGAGAATTCCTGCTCACAACCCGCGATATGAAGGTGCCTGCCCGCGGAAAAATTTACAGTATCAATGAGGGCTACGCGTCACTCTGGGATCCGGCTGTGAAGGAGTATATCGAAAATAAGAAGTTTCCTGCAGTTAGTGTTTAAACTGATCAAGCATATAAAAGCTAAGGTCATGATGAGCATCATGAAAATTATTTTAATACTTAATTTCAGAAAGGAAAGGCCTATGGAGCTCGTTACGTGGGGTCAATGGTAGCTGATGTCCACCGTACGCTCAAATATGGGGGTAGGTTTCTACGTACAATAACGAAAAAATTATATTAGGCCCGTGAATGCCAATGCCGTTCGAAAATGAGTTTGTTAAAATAAGTATAGATCGAAAGTGATGGCTTTGAAGTTGCTTGTCAGCCACAGTTCTATATATCATCAATATTTAAAATTTTCAAGCTTTACAAGTATTTTATTGATTTATTTAATTATTTTTTAAGGTATTTTTATGTACCCAGCAACTCAGGATTCTCCAAAGGGAAAGGTAACCTCAATTTGCATTTTAAATTTTAAATGCCAGAATCCCTCGCTAATTTCAACATGACAAATACCTGTAATATTAGGCCCGTGAATGCCAATGCCGTTCGAAAATGAGTTTGTTAAAATAAGTATAGATCGAAAGTGATGGCTTTGAAGTTGCTTGTCAGCCACAGTTCTGTATATCACCAATATTTAAATTTTTAAAGCTAATTTTTAAGTACTTAAATGATTTATTTAATTATGTTTTAAAGGTATTTTCATGTACCCAGCAACTCAGGATTCTCCAAAGGGAAAGGTAACCTCAATTTGCATTTTAAATTTTAAATGCCAGAATCCCTCGCTAATTTCAACATGACAAATACCTGTAATTAAAATTTCAGCTCCGACTTCTCTACGAATGCAACCCAATGTCCTACATTATGGAACAAGCTGGAGGCTTAGCTACGAATGGAACTATTCCAATTCTGGACATTGTCCCAAAAGCAATTCATGAGAGAGCTCCAATTTTCTTAGGATCAGCGGAAGATGTTCAAGATGTGATTGAGGTCATTGCCAAGCATTCAAAACCGGCTTAAATCTACCGAAACTCTCAAATTTAAACAACCGTGGTAGTAGTGTCCTACGAACGTCGATACCTATTATAATTTTAATGCCTTTTCCTCGTGTCTTACTTAAACTAAAAAATTAATGGCGTAAACGTGAATCAACGACAGTCCACGGTTGTAAAACATTTTTGTGTAAATATACATTACATATCTAAGAGCGTCTAAAGGCGCTAATCATTCCAATACACATTGTTGTGAGTTATGAAGTTTACTTTGAAATTAAAATCAATTTTGAAAAATTGCTCCTACAAAGATGCAATTTTGCCAACCAAAGCTTAACTCATCCATTCCACGATCTTATGAAATATCCGCCGGACACTGGTCTGAGCTTCAGCCACTCCTATCAATTGAAATATTTATAATTGGATCTTCCTGCAGATTGTACGTAGGTACCCTATTGTTTCAATTTGTCATTCGTAGTACCTAGCTCTTTACTCAAAAAATCAAAGCCATAAAATTAGTAGGTTTCCATTGCCATAATCTTACGAAAATCCGTATTCCTCAGAGCGAAACGCTAGGGCACGCAATAAAATTCGCTGTTCGAGCAAATAAACGAGGAAATTTCAGTCGGAAGTGAAAGTATCTAAATTCGAACCCCCAAAATGTGACAGTATGATAGCTGTATATTTAAATAATTTAAAAATTTAACTTTAC
Source organism: Ceratophysella communis (assembly GCA_009869905.1). NCBI lineage: Eukaryota > Metazoa > Arthropoda > Collembola > Poduromorpha > Hypogastruridae > Ceratophysella > Ceratophysella communis. Next base: position 3,183 of record VNWX01000950.1, read on the forward strand.
AATTTCACAACTAATAAGCTGTTAGCGGCGTCTAAAAAATAAACGAGGAAATTTCAGTCGGAAGTGAAAGTATCTAAATTCGAACCCCCAAAATGTGACAGTATGATAGCTGTATATTTATATATTTTAAAAATGTAACTTCACAATTAATAAGCTGTTAGTGGCGTATAAACTGGTATTTCAATATTCGTAAACAATGCTTCAAATAAATACTTGACATTTCACAGTTTCACTTGCAATTCTCGAAATACAAATCACTGTAATTGCCTGTGAATATGTAGCAATTACTTGTTGACGAGTTATGAATGCCATATTACTACTACTGCCACCGGATCTCTTGAAAGCCGCAAGTCTGCAGATATAATATCTTACACTTTGTCATACTTTGACCCAATGTACCCAATGGTATATGTCACGACCGAAAACGCGAGTCTCACTTGGCGGGTTTCCCTTGTAAGTTGATATTTTAATATTCGTAAACAATGCCTCAAATAAATACTTGGCATTTCACAGTTTCACTTGCAATTCTCGAATTACAAATCACTGTAATTGCCTGTGAATATGTAGCAATTACTCGTTGACGAGTTATGAATGCCATATTACTACTATTGCCACCGGATCTCTTGAAAGCCGCGTGTGCATGTCAATAGTAATTCCATTGTTTGTCAAGTCCCGGTCACGGATTAGTGACCTTTTGCTTTGTGGCAAGACTTTGAGTAAAAATTAAGTTTGTAAATTCGTCTCAAAATCTGCTGTTGTCATTCATGAAGAAGCAGTTCAGGCGACAATACAAAATTAACGAATTACCAAAGTGCGTGTGTGTATATTGAATAATTGTGAACAATAGGCGACAGAGTCAGAATGCGTTTTTGAGCTGAAGCAAGTAGCAACCAAATTGGTGAATTCAAGAATAATTATGAAGATTTCACGAATTTCTACAAAGCAGGTAATTTGCCAAATTTAGAAATTTATCGCATCCCTCTAAAGCCATTCCAAATTAAATAAATATTTTTAAAATAATAATTTTATTATATAATAAATTTTCAGATGCCAAAGTTTGTCTGCTGCCGTAATAGAAACAGAATACCATGGCTTGCGACCATCATTTTCTTGCAATTATTGACCTGTTCCGAATGCACGGATTTGACCCAGTTCCAACTTCCGCCGTGCTGCTATGGTCAAACGCCCTTTCTTCAACATGCAGCTTCGTCAGATTCCGCAGTGACCGTTGACCCTGGAGCCAAAGCAAACAGAAAGCTAACAAGTGAACATGACCCCGTGGAACTGACCCAAGCTAACGCCCCAGCCCCCATCCAAGGAAAAATGCACAGATTCATGTACCCCATCGAGTCGTTTGAAATTTCAAACAATACCAACGAAACAACTACTTCGGTCAGAAGATCTCCTAAATCAGCGCTTATTGTCGGAAATAATACTTCGTCAATATTCGATAAAGTTGTCGAAGTTGACTCAAAATCGGAAACCAACGATAGCGCTTTCAGAATGCCACCGAATTGGGAATTGCATCTACGTCAAGCATTATATCAAAGTATGAATGCTACTGCCAGTGAAAAGGCGGATTCGAGATCTGCTGATGCTGGCACAGATGCTGATTCAGGAGTTACGACACTCTGGCAGAATATCCGCGATGCTCCGCTGGCGGTAATCGAGCCCTCAACCAGGAAGCCGAGTTCCAGCCGGATTCCGGAATTAGAACTTGCCAACTCCCGTATTTCCGGGGTCATGGTGAATACCAAGACTGGTGTGGAACTCCGGGCATCAGCGTCTACTTACCCTGTAGCACCGGTACTTAATGCCTTCGGGGATCCTTGTGACTGTCACTTGATTCATCATGGCGATGCTCTACTCGCATACTGGTCAGTGGCGAATTCAGACGGAAACGGTATCGAGTATTTGGTGTACCCCGTACCGCACAATATTCCGACGCCACCAGTTTTCTTACCCTTTCATACGGACAAGATTCTGAGGCCATCCCCAGTTGACCTCAACCCTGCAATTTCTAACTCGGATTCGCGTGAAATTCCATTTCAGGCTTCGCTCGAATTCGGGGTAAACGTCAATTCCGTATCTGAGCCACTTGAACAAAATTTGATTGGGTTGAACAGTGACATTCTGCAGAACGGACCGCAAAGGTACGGCTTCGGCCTGGGTTACCCCACGCAGCAAATAATTGAAAACGTGCCTGTCAAAACGACCACAGATGTCCATCACCATTTCCATCATGTCGGCGAACCCTTCGGTGGTATTTACCCTGGCCCTGGATTTCCGCCATTTCAGCTTCCGAATTTTCCTCATCAGGATATTCGTCAATTTCGAAAATTGACTATTGGACCTGGACCTGAGCCGCTACCAGGTCCTGGATACGAGAATCAACCACCTGTCGTTTTGCCACCGTTATTAGATCATCCTAATTCAATTCAACAGATCATTTCGGAACAAGGTCCTCCGCCTCCGCCACCTCCGAATCTTGGAGGCCCAGGTCCAGTTCCAGATTTTGGGATTCCGCCGCCACCTCCAGGAAATCAATGTGTACAACCATATCCAGGATGCCCCGAATTCGGTTCGTACCCAGGACCAGGACCATCGCCAGAATTTCGACCGGATTATGACCAGTCACCTCCAGGTTCAGATGTTGGACGTCCACGGCCAGGGGATCCTGATTATGGGCGATATCCTGGCGATCCCGAGTATCGGCCGAGGCCGGGCGAGGTAGATAACGGTCGATACCCGGACACTGGCCGATATCCAGACGGTCAATACCCTGATAATGGCCGATATCCTGATTCTAACAGACCTCGCCCAGGTGACCCCGATTATCGACCACTTCCAGGTGATCCTGGATATGACAGATATCCTGGAGATCCAAACTATAGACCTGGACCAGGTACTGGCGACCCGAATTACGGAGCATACCCTGGCGATCCAGGCTACCGCCCTGATGACCCTAACTATGGCCGATATCCTGGAGAACCTGACTACAATAATTACAATCGACCAAGGCCCGAGAACAATTACGCGGAGCGCTTTCCAGAAAGCCGACCTTATTCGTCCGGAGTGCAAGCTAGGCCAAATAACAAACCGCGCAGACAGCAGCAGCATGAATCTGATCGAGATCGACCCCCGAAACTAAAATTCTCAATGGGAGTCGGCGTTGGTAGTAGCAGCGGAAAGATACGTTTTCTAGATTCTAAAAATCACAATCAACTCAGTGCTTCTAGCGTTCAAAAACAAGAGAAGAAATTCTATCCAGCTAAAGGAACGGAATCTACGTATATTCTAAAGTTTTAGAAATCTAAACACATTTCCCAAAATGTTCATAATTCACAAACTATACGTAGAATTAAGCTATGTGAGTTTCCTGTATCACGGGTATCGGATGTATTAGTTAATCAATTATTATTATGGCTTTACAATTTACAATTTAATCACGGCTTAATCGAAATAACTCACAATGCATTTTGTCCTCTCCCTTGACTGGTGACTGTTTTTACATTACAGAATTACTTCATTCTCACTACTAAATAACATTAGATGACACGATAATTCTTATAAGTTGTTGTAAGTGTGACATCGAGCACTAGATGAAATGTTTTAAACTCACTCTAAGTACTATTTAGGATTAGGCAGGGATGTACTCATGTTAGTTCGACAATTTGAAAATGCTGCACCAATTCCTGCTCCAAATCCAAGTGTGACCGGCCACATTCGTCCTGTAAATACATGCAACATAGGGCATAGGGTAGTGATTATGTCAAACGTGAACCAATAAATGCTAGATTACGGATAACTTTATTGTTACGCAGGTAGTACTAATACACAGGGCATACTCATACACACTAACTGAATAATTAATGATTTACTTACGTTTGAGGAGAATCAGGGAAAAAGCGGCTCCAAGTGCAACACCAGAACCTGCAATAAATCATAAATTAGGCCTTGCACACTATCATAATTTTCGAAGTTTTGTCCATCAATATATAGAAGACAGGAGACAAATAAGTACTTGTACTTTACATTAAACATTATGACTGAATTAGCCTGAAACCCGACTGCATACTGTCACAGAAATCCAGCACAGTTAGGCTAAGGTACATAGAAGCCATGAATACATCAAAACGAGGCTGCTAATGGGCATTATGTAATGAGCTAAAATTTTAACCTTAAAATTATCGAAATTAAAAATTTTACCCATTTTTATGAGACCGTCCGCAAGGCACTTGTCAACAGCGGTTGCAATAGCATCCTCGGACTTTTTCCCCAGCAAACTTTCGGCGGCGGGTTCACTGGTAGCCATCATTTGAGCCGAACTAACCTCCACACCCTCAGTTGACAGGGTTCACTGGTAGCCATCATTTGAGCCGAACTGACCTCCACACCCTCAGTTGACCTCTTGACCCGAGAAATACAAGAGAAAGACCGAAGGTCACTTTCGCCGATGTTACCGAAAGAAATGAAGGCTGGGCTCGTACAAGACTTCCGCGCACAAGGACGCAGCCTTCAGCCAGCCGATTGCATCAGGAGGACAACACGTGTAGGCGAGCCGACGACGCTAAATCCTGCCAATTCAATTTACAGTGAAAGCGGATACTGACGTCAAAAGCTGGGGTGTAATTTTTTAGCGAGAAAACTGGCAATCTGTTTTCACTTTTCCGGATTAAATTTAGTTAATTAGGTCAAGATTTAAGGGGTTTCGGAGTTCACGGTGCAGTACTAGGGTCACGGTAAGTACCGCTACATAATTGATAGTAGGCTAGACATTCGGGCCACTTCAAAGTCGGGGTCACGCGTTAACGCGCTTTGCGGACCTTAAATGTGACGCCTTGTGTTAACCCTAATTCAAAAACAGCTTTATTATGGCACCACTTAAATGAATTGCACGTTATCAAAATAATTTTCCTATTGTCTATTGAATTGCTTCAAATTCTACCAAACTTTATAAATTACAAGCGTGCCTATGCATAAATTATGATAGCGAACAACGGGCCAACAAGGCGGCTTCTCGAATGAGCACCCATTCATTATGACATGATATTCGCCATTGACACATATTTAGTATTTCAAGTTTTACAAATAATTATGCATTTATCCTTCATTTCATAATGCAATGTTTTTCGTCTCGTTCAACAGGTCACAGACAACAACAGATTCCAGCGCATTGGTTGATACCACATTCCCATCATTCAACTCATGACTCAACAGTAGCGGATTTGAAGATTTAAAACTTCGGATTAAAAATTAAATACTGGCAATAGAAAACAATCGATATTTGTGACTTGGCTTAGTTGTAGCCTTTTCGACTACGAAAACAGAACGTCGAGCATCACCCAGAACTGAAACTGGAAAAGATCTACCATGAATTTATTCGGGAAAGGCAAATTCGGACATTTGACCGCTCTAGCTATTTGTTTCCTGGCTCTACTGATCGGAAATGTCCATTGTCAAGGTGGTGGATGGGGTGATGCTGCTGAGATGGAAATGTATGATTTGATTGAAGAGCTAGGCAAGAATTTCTATGAAGTCTTGGAGTTACCAGCCGTAAGTACCTTTTGCTGCAGCTATGATTGATGGAAATTCCTGAATAGAAACTTCATTTAAAATTGTGATACTTGATTTTGTTAGGATGCACCAGCTCAAGACATTCGGAAAGCTTACCGTCGACTGTCCATCAAGCTTCATCCTGATAAGAATCCTGATCCAGATGCAGCTACGCAATTTCGCCAGGTAAATAAAAAGTTTGTCGCTGCAGGTCTAATGTATGGGTTTCTTTTCCAATTATTAGGTTGATGGTCGTCATCAGTCATGGTTCATATCGTGTTTTCGTTTTCAGCTGGTGGGAATCTATGACGTCCTGAAAGACACTGACCTGAGAGCCACTTATGATCGAGTTCTAGTGGAAGGACTACCGAATTGGCGTCAGCCTATGTTCTACTATCGTCGTTACAGAAAATTAAGAGTTGTGGCAAGTTGCAGTGATTGTTGTGTTCATCATATCCATTGGACAGTATTTGGCTGGTTGGGCGGCATACTGGGAACGAAGTCTTTCAATTGTAAGTACATTTCATCTTGAAAGTATTGTATTTGACCAGAAATGCGGGATTTGGATTTAATCTAAATCTGAATTTGAATTTTTCTTTCTAGAAAGAGAAAGTGGCTGAACAAAGGCGAAGGACTCAAAGAACGAGAAAAGCCCAGAAGGAAGGTCCTTCTCAAGAAGAACTTGAAACAGAAATTATAGGCCAACTATTGACAAAGCCAAAGTAATTTTTCGTCACCCAAGATCTAAGTCTAACTATTAAATTCACATTAGTATCCTGATCTAATTTCTAACTTGCAGTATTTGGCATCTGCTACCATTCCAAATTCTCGTCTTTGCAAAATACATGGTAGTCACATTTCCATTCGACGTCTACCGGTTATTCCAATCCTACAAAGCCGAGAAGGCGGAACAAGAGAGACAAAAGGTTCTGGAAGAAGAGGAAGCTGAACGAAATCGTCAAATTGCCGAGGAACCCAAAAAGCCCAAGAAGAGAAAGACATTCGCAGTTCCAGAAAAAACAGCAGAAGAACTCGCAGCTGCTCAGGCGAATTGGGGAGGTGATCGTCAAGAAACTCAAAATACTCAACGCAGTGTTCCTGTCGTTACTGGAGGACTCTGGACAGATGAAGACATCAATGAGCTAGTCAAACTGTGTTCCAAGTTTCCCGGTGGCACTCCAGCTCGATGGGAAACTATTGCTTCATTTCTGAATCGACCTGTACCCGAAGTTACTTTGATGGCGAAAAGGGTACAATCGATAATTAATATTTCTTATTATTATGCCCGTAGGGATGTGTATTTTACAGGTTTTACGCATAATATATGTAAATATTTTTCAGGTACTAGAACGATTGTCCAAGAAACCCGCGGAAGAAGAGGATCGTGCTCCTCAGCTCAAGCTAAAGGTAAAAACGAAGGGTGGAAAAGGTGACACCGTGGACCGTTTGAAAGTCGAGAATTGGTCTGCTGAGGAGCAAGCCGCTCTTGAAATTGCACTCAAACAATATCCTAAGGGAGCACTTGAGCGTTGGGAAAAGATTTCCGGTATGGTTCCTGGAAGATCTAAGGTGTGTCAATGAAATGCTTATTCATAATTAGTTCGAAATTGCAAGCTATGACTTCCGGTGGCTAACTCATTGTTTCTATTTACAGGAAGAATGCATGCAACGCTTCAAATATCTTGCTGACATAATCAAGAAAAACCGGGAGCAAAAAGACGAAGAACATTTAGCTTCTGCTGAAAATCCAATTCCAGAAGAGCAATCTAAAGTCCTCACTGCCGCTCCAGAAACTTCACGAAAATCTTCAACAACTGCCGAAGAAGAACTACCTGAATCTGAACCAGAAACTCAGAAGAAAAATACTAAGAAAGGTCGTCGACAGAGACGACGAGAAAGAGTGAGCTCCTCGTCATCTTCGGGTGGTGCTTCCGATCAAGATTGGTGTCTCGTAGATGAAGATTGAAATATTTAAGTACTTTTATTATTTATGTTTTAAGAACTTAAAAATATTAATTGTTTATACCGTTATCATTAATTTAACCTGTACTTCCTGAAATATTATGTCAAATCCATGAGTCAAAATATATCGCTTCCGTATGCTCAACAAATTCAAATGCACTTATAGTATTTAACATGTATTTTTACTCGCGTAATGCGATGCTACAGATGCGGTAGTAATTGCGTGGGATTTCCTGGTAAATTAGAGAAAATGGGCAGTAATTTACGTCAGTTGCTACAGTAATTTCACTCTAATATAATCAACTTCGTGTAAACAGCGATTTATTTGTATGTGAAATATTTAGCTGGTTGTAGATTCAAAATTTGGCTTCACTTCACAGATAAAATTTATGGTCCTTTTGAAATTCTTGAGTTTCGTATTTCAGGTTCAGGTTTTGACTATTTGACCCTTGAAATCATGAACTTTTCAAATCTGGGCCGTCCATCGGCTCGACTCCAAAATACCACAAGTAGTAGTTATGGTCAGTTGAATAGTCCGACTGGAAGGATTTCTACAACACGGTTCCCACACTTACCGCCGATGTTGGATTCGTCAGGAATGTCCAGTCCAGTGGTCAATCCGGCTATTTCCATGGTTCGTTGTGACAAGTCCATGTGTCAGTATTGTGGAGTGTCTTATCTTACGATTTCGGAAATGAGGGTATGTATAATCAGACTAGTTTTATTTTAAGTTGACCCGTCAAGGCAATGACCCTGTAACCGTGTATTGTTTGTCCCAGGCCCTGCAAGCTACAGTCAAGGAGCAAGAACAACGCCTCGCCCAAACGAAAGAAATACAACAGGAAAACGTTCGGCTAAAGGAAACCCTGACTAATATTCGCAAAACTCATGTGGCAAGAGCTTTTAAAGTAAGCTCTTGTTGACAACCATTTTTAAAATTTTTAATTTCATGACTTTCACCATTTTTTTAGGCAAGAAGAGATCGCCCAAAGATCTCGAGCCCGCTGTGTCGCTGTTGAAAGTCAGTTGAACGCTATCAAACAAGATTTGCAAAATAATGCACGAAACGATACTGATATTTTCGAGAAATATGCTATCGCATCTGAAGATTCCAAGTAATTAGATTTTTTTAAATATATAATTTAAGCCATTTCAGGCGAACCCTTAACCTAACATTTTTATATGTGATTCTAGACAGCAAGAGGAAGTAATCTCACAGCTCCGTGAAGAACTCGAGAAGAAACGAGACGCACGAGGCTGAGAATGCGTCTTTGAAGCTGAAATTGAAGGCTGCTGAAGTAGCTTATCAGAAGATCACTGGAAATCAACTTCCGGTTGAGAATGTGACCTTGGCAGCAGATCGTATTTCTCATCCCGGCCGGCAACAACAGCAACGTGTTGAGTATCCGCATCTACGGACATCAGAGAAGAATTTGACTGCTTCCAAGAGCCAGGGTTCTGATCGAGGTAAAGGGCAGGGTCCAGGGTCACCGAAACGTAAGTCGAAGCATAGTAGCTAATTTTCAAGAAAATCCAAGTTTTAAGCATCGCAAATAATTCGAATTTCGACTTTTATCAGTGGCAGCAGAAGTCCACGATCTCCGACGTCAGAACGCTTCACTTCTCGACAGAATCCGAAATTTGACCGAAGATAATCTTAATTGCCAGGATATGCATAGTGGATTACGGGATACGGTCGATAAGCTGAAAGTAAGTGTAGCAAATTTGATATCGTCGGTAACAAGTTACAATTCGGATCAACATTTGAAAATTTCGACAGGGCGAAAACATGCGACTTCACGACGAAACGAATGGACTGCGAATACAATTCGAGGAATCTCTCCTGAACGTTGAGAATGTCGAAGCGAAGCTCCAGGGTCAACAATCCGAGAATCAAAGGCTACGCTCATTGTCGAAGGAATTAGAAAACCAACTTCGTGCAGGCCATGGATCAGAATCGAGCCATTAAAAATGTAAGCATTCGATTTGAAGCAATTTTTGAAACTTTTTAATCAAAATCAGCCGAAAATATGCGTCATTCGATTTGATCTACACAGTCCTTAGACCCGAAACTAGTGGACCAACTCCAGAAATCCCTGATGACCCTCCAGCGTCAGTACCAACAGCAAAAAGACGATATTTCCAAGACTCGAGCTGAATATGAAGAACGACTTGCCGCTGCACAGCGTGAAACGCAGATGAGAACGAGAACGAGCGGATTCATGTCTAACTTCCAGTTTCGCAGAACGTGAAGAAGTTGAAAAGCGCTGGGAAGAACGCTGGACACGTCATCAAACTTCCCTGAATGAGCAATTAGACGAGCTCAAAACCAATCAAGAAAAAACTCTGATTACTGCCAAGGAACATGAACAAGCACTTCAGAATGAAATCAAAAACTTGCGAGAGAAATTGGAAATGAGTCGAGAAGCTTGGGAAAAGCATCAGAAATCGCTCAACGATCTGGTATGGATAGCATTTTGAACTGTGTCTGACGTTATAATGATAAGAGCGAGAGCACTAACCCTGATAACAATTTTTAACCAGATTGCCCAATGGAAATCCAAGCACGACTCCATTGCTCAAGAATTCGAATCTCAACGAGTTGCCAAGGTTGAAGTGGAAGTATTGTATCAAACTCGTACGGCGGAATTGGATCAGCTTCGTGAAATTGTAGGGTCTTTGTGGATAAACTTGCTAGAAATATTCTTAATTTGGTCCGGTACTGGCAGTTGAAATTGGTATCGACTAACAGGTTCGTGACGGATGCGAAGAGCGTCAAGAACTTCAGAAACGCTTGGAGAATATGGAAGAAAATTTTGAAGAAGTTCGACTTCAAACCGGAACTACGGTTGGGCGCTCTGTACGAAGTACTGCTCGTACTTCGGCAGCATTTGGGGATTCGGAGGGAGAGAGCAGTGGCTATACTTCGTTTTCGGAAGTCAAGGTATGTCGGTGAAGCTAGTAGCGGGTCATTTAACATTTTAGCCGTGTGACCTTTCGGTATAACGGTCAAGATCTGGCGCAGTTTACTTTTGAAATTTATATATTTCATGCATCTATTTGTTGAAATAATCTGAATGATCTAAAATTTTCTGATTTTAATTTAGAACAAAATTAAACCTGGAAGTCAACTAACTTCAATTCGACTGAAAACTTCCACCTCGGAAGGTCACATACCCGGCGGCTCCGGCTCGCAGCAAGTGCCACAGCCTGGGAAACCTCCGCAGCCAGGTAACACTTGAATATACCAAATAGGAGAATTTTAGAAAGGGTCGATTTAAACCGTAGGTATATTGTTAATAAATTAAATTATAATTATTTCAGTGCGTTCCCACCACCACCACCGCTCCAAAGCCGTTCCAGACATGATGGACCCTGTATTTACCATTGGAAAAGGTAAAGTGTCCACAGCCGGAAGTCGAAGTACTTCAATTGGAAAGAAAAAGAAAAAATTGGACTCAGGAAGAAACTCAGAAATGGAAACGACAAGCAAAACGAAGAAGTGACAAGACAATTGAAGTTACACCGAGACTCCTTCTATTTTATATTTAATTTCGTGTAGTCTTCGTGATTCGGAAAGACTTCTTTTGTGTGTCTCATTCAGCCTAAATGCCACATTTCGCGGAACAGGAGTTTTTATTATTGTCTCCCCTTCACTGCATGCAATTATTTGGAACAATAAAAAAAAACGAGTCAAAGTCAAAATGAAATTCTTTAAGACGTAACTGAACACGTAATTAACTTTGAATTCGCGAAAGGGTAACTGAACGCTGCTGAATAAATGAATTAACTGTTGACGATTTGGTTCTGGTAAAGGATTCTCGTAGTTTTGTGACTATTTCGACTCTTCTATTATGCAATGGTAGCGTTCCAAGGAATGATCTGTCGTAATTTGTAATTCTTAAGAATCACTGGCTTTTATTAGGCTATTCCTATGCGTTTCTTACGCTTGTCACGATGACTTCTCGGTTGTCTTCTGGTCATTGTCAAGGTATTTCAAGTTGAAGATTGAGGCGTGGGCGTGAGATCTTTTGGGATCTGGGAAACGAAAATGTCGAAAGACGCATCTGTTAGGTTGGATTTTCAGGCGAAATAGCTTACTGTATATTTTTATTGTAATCGTAATTTGACAACTCCGGCGCTGCGTCAAGCAAATATATAGAAATTTCTGGAAAATAAATGGCTTGAAGGGCAAAATTCATTGTTGATTATAGGCTTGGATTTGATAGCTTCTACTCATAATAAATATAAAAACTATCCGGTTATAAAATCATAACTTAGAATAACCGATTCGCAAAATGATTTCGTCGAAGCTCTTATAAGCCTTATTGAATCGATACATTATTTTACTGAAGTTTCTAGCTATTATCTCGTCTTAGAAGTGACACGCTTTTATAAATTTGACTGAATAAACATTCGGCGTAAAACCTAAAACTAAATTAAAATTTTTAACCAGACGGAAAATGTAGAACTTAACTCGGCAAATTATCGCCGATGAAATGAACTTTAAATGTTAAAATAACGCTCTTATGTGAATTTTCGCAAAAAGCATCAATGCAAAACCTGCCTTTGGAATCATTGTATGATGATCTATTTATTGTCCACCAATTTAATTTTATTTGATAAAATGTAAATTTTATGCAGAACGGCTAACGGGTGAACAGCTCAGTAAACCCCTATCAAATCTTTCTAATAAAAACCGCATTTCTTATAACAGTTTTGGGTTAAAGTGGGTTTTATTGTTTAGCTGTAGTAGGGTTCGCCATTTGACCAAAAAACGCATTAATCTCCCCATTTATACGAATGAATAGAAAAAGAACGCTCGGCAGAAGTTATAAAAACCCATGCAACTGACTTGCTCTCGTTTAGTTCCTAAAAAATCAGACGCTTTGGAGGGTTGGTATCTCTCGCAGACTTAATTTAGCATGTTTAAGTTTAAATTAGTTAGTTTCGGGGTATAGTTTTGAAAAAAAAAATTGGATTTACAACAGTAGAACAAAAGGTAAGCGCTGATTTTTCCTTAAATAAATAGATACATTTTTATGGTAAAAATACAAATTTTTTAGTTTTTTAAAAAAGATTCTCTTCAAGTATAGTTTTTTTATTTTTTATTTTTTAGAATTACTCCCGTACAAAAAGTAAGTAATAAGCTTTTAAAAATACCATTAGCACTTGTCATTGAATTTAAGGTTGTATGTTTTCAATAACTGGGTACCTAACCTGCCAATATTTTAATACTTTTCACCAATTAAATGATGAAATTAATCGGCCAAATCTGTATAATTAAGGCACTTTTTTTGGTAAATGACACCCAAAATTTTCCTTTTCAGGACTACAGAGAACCGAACATCATGCTTTCCCCTATAAATAGCCAATACCGACATTTCCCAAGCATTGCTAATTTCCTGTACCTTCTCTGCCTAACAATTTCCCTGACTTCCGGTACGAGGCAAGTTGACCTAAACAGTTTTTCGGTGAGGTCATCGGCTCTTCAGCCTTCACTTCATCATGGCACGGGATATGACAGCAGTGGAAAGCTCTATGGCATGAGTAAGCTCGGCAATTTTACTATTGGCAAAATTTCTATTTTAATGGACATTTCAAAAATTAATTAAATAGTTCCAGATGACCGGCGAACAATGCGTCAAATGAATTCACTCGGCTCAACGAATTTACAGGCGGCGGCGTCTTCGGATTATGGCTACGCAGGTAGGTACTTGTTAAGGGCCGGCAAGGGCCCCTGACCTAAAACCCAAAGAAGTGAATGCCTTGATTTTTACCAAACTAATTAAATAATTCACCACAGACCCAGAATACGGAAACTACGCTTCGGCAGGAAGTCATGGACATGGCCATGGTCATGGCGGAGGCGGCGGTGGCCACGGTCATGGACACGGGTAAGCAGCGGCCATTCATATGCATATTTTACATGTCATGACATGACCTCTGATGCCCTAGACACGGCGGCGGCGGCAAAGGTCAGAACAACGTGAACTCCTCTGCAGTAGGACTCTTGGGCTTTCTCGCCCTGCTTTCTCTCATCCAGGTATTTCGAGTGTATTTTGGCTTCTGGCCTCGCAGCTTTCTCCGGTTACTTTCTCCAATGCCCTTTTCATGTTCTCATGTTACCCGGTTGTCACTGGGAGTCTTACAAAGCCCGGATTGTAGAAATTCGGATTCGGGTGGGAAGAGGACAAGAGGAGTCGAGTGGTGACGAGTGGTAGGAGGCAGGGTGATTTCGTGAGGCTTCGCCCGGGTATTAAGGTTTTGCGTAGGCTTAGAAGATTTGCATAGCCAGGAGCCAGGAACGGGAACGGGAGAAGTCAGGGCTTAGCTTAGAAGCTAAACGGAAGCGGGTATTGCCCGCTAGCATGCTTCGCTGTTATGCTTTAGCCAACGGAAGATCGAATCATTTTGAAAAAAATATATTTAGATAATGTTATTTATCATGGGATTTTTTTTTTATAAAATTCGAAAATATATTTAAAGCGTCGGAAGCCTTTAAGCCTTGTTAGAGGAAAACCAGTATTTAACTGATAGGCCAATTTTCCTATTCGATTAATTTAACATTTTGAAAAAATGTCATATGGCTGCAAAGCGTGTCATATTTTTTTTAAATTTAATTGAAAACGGATTTGGATTTGGTTTGAATCCAAACAAACTTTTGATGCAACATTTCTCGCTAATACGTGTGAGATGTGATTTCG
>VNWX01000951.1:0-17404 GCA_009869905.1 Ceratophysella communis
TAGTTGGATGGAACCTAGACGCTGTGACTACGATGGATTGTACTACTGTCCCATGTGTCATAAGAATTCATCATCTGTCATTCCAGCCAGAATTTTACATAATTGGGATTTTGAAGAACAGAAGATTTGTGAAGCTTCGAAGCAATTTTTGAGTCTCATGTTGAGAAAACCCAATATCCACGTCGAGAAAGCCAATCCAAAGTTATTTAGTTTTGTCGAGGAACTCAATGCCGTTCGGGTAAACTATTTATTTATAATCGTAATAGCAGTTGGCACTGGCCACTTGTTTAAAATTTAAGTAACCTTTAATGTGGTCATGACCATCAATTACAGAGGCTTCGCAAAGAAATTATCATTATGAAGCAGTATTTCATGACGTGTCGAGAAGCCGTGTCCCAAAAGCTTCTTCGAATGCTGGACGGAAGACAGCATTTTGTGGAAAGCTCATTCATGTACTCGCTCCAGGATTTAATTGATGTCCAGAACGACTCCCTCGTGAAGTTTCTCACAGTGGTTCATACAGCATTTGTCAAGCACATCAAAGAAGAATGCCAAGTACGGTATTTTTGTAGTTTTAGTTTTCATTGGTAGGCATTTGAAATTTTTTAAACGCATTCAAGAGAGTAATTATAATTTTCGTAACAGACTTGCCTTGGGAAGGGATTCATTTGTGAAATATGCGAAAATGTACAAGTCATTTTCCCATTCGACCCAGCAATAACATCTTGTCAAAAATGCCATGCCGTGTTTCACACCTTTTGTTTTGCAAAACGAGAGACTTGTCCGAAGTGCATTCGTCGGGCTAGCAGAGCTTTGAAAAAGGCCGAAAATTAGAACAAGTAGATGGAACAATTACAAATTGTCGAAATAGCATCAAATTTTAATTAGTAGAGTAGAAACGAAACAGCAATACTTGTTTTTTGGGTGCGTGATTTTAGCTATCCATTTATGGTCCTCAAAGCCTAGTTTACTCACGAATTCGCATTCGAATGCATTATATCAATTATGTGCCTTATGATAAATATTTATTTAGTACGGTTTGATTTATCAAAAAATAATCGAAATGCTCATTTAAGCATTTATTGTAGTTTATTCGCATGTATCTGGAAAGACTAGGAGTGAGAGTTAATATTTGAAATGTTTACGAATTTCGCGTTCTAAATATATTTTTGGTCGTCGATCGCCGATGGAATATATACATGATTTTTGCTCTGATCTGAGCTGTTCAGGATTTAATTAATTGGCGGAGCATAGGTGTATCCAAAGCTTTGATTAGCACGAAATGCCCAAGTGGGACAGGTTGGTTTCACTTGTTGGTATCCATTGGAATCGAAGCAGTAAGAAGTACCATGATTCCGGTAGAACTGGTTGATAACTTTCTTCTTGGCAATAGGAAGCATTGGGTCAATGGGTGGTCGAAATCCATAGTGGCTGTTGGTACAGATACGGAACCGTTCGGCAGGGATACTCTTCCTATTTAAATATAATTTCTGTAATCTCAGTAAACGTTACGATAATAATAATTTGATTAAAAAATGTAGCAGTTACTTCTCGGTCAATGTGCAGGTAGAAGAAGGGGTGTTTTCGGTCACATCGATGAGTGGACTGGTCATAGCCCAAACAGTAGGAGTAGTTGTAATCGTACCTGTTATTCGATTGTTATGTGAATTCCAGAATTATAACAAAATTTTAAGGTCATGTATTGTGTCGAAGTTACGCGGAAGCTTACGGAGTTTTGCAGCAAGCATTGAACTTTCCATTATTGTACCAAGTTTGCCATGGCTGTTCAATTTCTCGCAAGGCATACACAACTCCTTCCTCAGCTTCCGGACCTTTCTGGAAGTTGAATTATGAATTAGCGTCTATGACCCGAAATGAAAAAAAAATGCTTGTATGTATGTATTAGAGGAGGGAGTTCAGGAATTTCCCAGATAACCGCTCCAGTCACAGAAAAATGCTTTATGAATGTTTGTATTACATTTCGAAGTCGGATACGCCAGTTGTCTTCAATCTTACGGACTTGGGTCTCGTAAGCACGCATCTTCTGCCATGGTGTAAACTGTTGACCTGCCATTTCCGAGTCTTAACTTTTCAGCTAATGCTCAGCGTTAATTAACTGTTAAAAACAGTGAGAATAAGATATGAATGTTTTTATTACATTTCGAAGTCGGATACGCCAGTTGTCCTCAATCTTACGGACTTGGGTCTCGTAAGCTCGCATCTTCTGCCATGGTGTAAACTGTTGACCTGCCATTTCCGAGTCTTAACTTTTCAGCTAATGCTCAGCGTTAATTAACTGTTAAAAACAGTGAGAATAAGAAAAACACGTTAAGCACAATGTAAAAAAATGGTGCGCACAGCTTCTTCAAATAAATGGACAAAAGCGCAACATAATATTTGAATCGAAAATCTAAATATCTTGAGACTCGAAAATCAAAACTACATTTATTTAACCGCAATATGGAAATTAAATTGAAAAGTGCCCAGACAACTGAAGGAAGATCCAAAGCCAGTGCCAAAATTGTCAAATCACAGCTTTATATGCAGTTTTTATTCTTATAAATATTTGTATCCGTTTCGATATTGGTTGATTAGACTTCCAATTAGTTAGGTATTTTCTTCACGATATATTCAAAAGTTCTTTCAGCTGTGCGATGGTATCTGCAGGACTTTTCACAGTATGACCAATCGTCCGCTCATGCTCGTAGATTTCATGATCATTTTCTCCATATTGAGTTTTATCACCAAAAGAAGTGAACAGTTGAAAACCTATCCACAAACTTCAGACAAAATGTTTTATCCCAGCCATGTGGAAATACATCAAAACTTATTTGACCACCAATAGAAAATCGAAGACCTAGGTCTGGAAACTCTTTTTCCAAGGCTTTTACGAATGCTTCTCTGATCCCATGCTCCTATAAACATAGCAAGAAGAAAATCCATTAGAATTTTACTTTATTTTGAAACTCAATAATTGTCTTTGTTTTACCTGATCGTAATTGAAGAATTGTATACGCTCCTCCTGTGTACAAGATCTTCCAACCGGACAGACGTTAATCATGCCATTCCTAAATTCAATGAAGGTTCCTCTTTTCACGGGAAGAATCAATTTTGACATGTAGTTCAAGGAAAAATTAATGAACTTTTGCAGTTTTTCTTCCCCCATGAAATTCTGGATGGACTCCGTTCCAATCAACTTTCCTTTTTCATAGGCTACAAGACCATTCTCAGCAAAAACGTATTCAAAATCTTCAAGAGCTGTTCAACGAAAAAATTATCAAATTATGTATGTGACTTGTAGAAAATATTAGTAATGAAAAATCAAAATGTACAGTATACCTTGCGAGCCACCCATCTGCCACAAGATCTTTTCCAAATCAGAGCCCCCGACCAACCCGATTTTGACTTTTGGTTTTACTTTGTTCAAAAGAAAGTCCTGCATTTCCGGTTCAATTTTCTAAATATTACAAAACATCAAATTACTAAACTAACCAGTATTAGCTCGAATAAATTGAAAACCAATTATACGAACCACCTAACGCCAGTAAGCCAAAATTTACCTGCCGTGAACCGGTGAGAGTTCCATCGACGTCGAAAAGAATCAATGTGTTCTCCATGGTCGCAAGGATATTTACCGACGCGTTAAAATTTCTTCGGAAACTGATGTTAAATTGATCTATAAGAAATACTTAAAAATTAGATATTAGATTTAGCTTCATTATTTACCTTGGCACAAAATAATAGCTTGTCATAATTTTTAGTTCATTCATGTGTCATAATTAACGTATGACGTATCAAAATGGCGCGAATAAACTATGAGCTTCTCTTTCGAGAACGAATTAAACTTACAAGCACAGGTTCGTGTAGCCGAGTGGTAGGAAGAATTACAGCCGTAAAATGGGAAACTGATAAGTCGTTTGAAGATTATTGGAAAAATGATGAGTGTTTTTAAAGTAGATTATGTATTACGTAACAAATGAGGGATCTCGTTTCTTCGGTTTCGACTGTCGCTTAAAATTGAAATCGTATTAAAAATCAAAGACAACGAGCTTTTGCTTTATATTCAACTCCGTGTGCTGAAATTCCTATACGATAATCCTGATGCAATATGCAATACTTGACTGCAATACTTGTAGAGTGTAGTAAATTCAAATACTTGACAGAAAAGGTTTGTTTCCCTTCCGGTGAAAATACCGTTTTAAGCGTCCTGAAATTTGCAAATTGCAGCTGTCAACTGTTTAGTACACGTTGCACTACATTATGCCACATTGACTTTTTATTTACTTTTTTTCTTGCAAAACAGTTGGACCAATCAGAAGACGTTTGAGAGCAAAACCTCGAAGTTCAGGCCCGCGCAAGATTTGAGTGTTTTGCCGAACGGAGGGCATGTGCTTTCTACTTTTCAGCGTGATCGACACCTTAAAGTTAATTTACATAGGAAGAATTAATCCCTGGTCACAATTAAGCACCGAAACCAGTAGTAAACGTGACATTGACAGGTAATGGGTGTCCGTGTCCATTGCGCTACCACACATCTGACAGTTAACGCACTATTATAGTTACGGTACGTCACAGATTTAAAATTTTTTTATATTAGCAATAGAACACGACCACGGTATTTTCTTTGTCCATTGCTCATATCATAAAAATCTGTCAGTTGGTTAATAAATGGTGATTTCATTCTACTTGCTTATGAAGTGTAAAAGAGCTACCATGGTTTAATTTTAATATGATTCAATTATTTATCTGTCTGTAGGTATCACGAGAGTTGCAACGCGCACCGCGCACCGCTGACCGCATTACTCCACTCGCGATTGCAAGATATTTTCCTCAATCATCTGAATTTGCGCTGTGAGATTTTTACATCTGTCTGATTTGAATTTCAAGAAACATGGCAAAGCCGAAGAAAAGCAGTAAATCGAAATCTCGAGCAGCAGCAGAGGCTCACGAAGTAGAAGTTGAGAGGTAATTTTTCTAGATACATCTGCAAATCTTCTTTCTTTCATTTATAGTTGGTTATTGGGAATGCATGTATACTTTTGGAGTTTAATTTACAACTATTTTCTACCAGATCATTTGATATGGAGCCCATGCGGCGAGCAATTCTTAAGGAACATCGTATCGAAGATCAAGCTAGTTCTCTGTACCCTGGTGTCTATTACAGATATGGATTCGAACAGGGATGGAGTCTTAAAAAATTAGCCAAGCAAATCCAGATAAAAATTATTAACCACAACAAAACAGAAATGGAGTTTGACATGATTGGAGTGGATCCAGCTATTGCAAATTGCTTCCGAAGAATAATGCTGTCAGAAGTACCCAGTATGGCCATTGAGAAAGTGTTCATGTACAACAACACATCCGTCATTCCGGACGAAGTATTGGCTCACCGTCTGGGATTGATTCCAATCAAAGCGGATCCAAGGATGTTCGAGTATCGTGAGGAAGGAGAAGACACTTCCACTGAGCAAGACACTTTGGAATACAGGCTCAGAGTCAAGTGCAGATGGAACCCGAGAAGACTACCCAATGCTTCTAATCCTGATGAAATGTACCTCAACCACAAAGTCTATTCCGGTCACATTAAATGGACTCCAGTTGGAGGACAAAAAGACATCTTCGGACCACAAGACGTCGGTCCAGTTCAAAAGGACATTCTGATTGCAAAACTTCGGCCGGGGCATGAAATCGACCTAGTTCTTCACGCAGTGAAGGGAATCGGGAAGGATCACTCCAAGTTCTCACCAGCAGCTACAGTCTTCTATAGACTTCTTCCTGAAATTACTCTCAAAAGAGATATTGTTGGAGAGCAAGCGGAACGACTCCAGAAATGCTTTTCTCCTGGTGTCATCAAGCTTGTTGAAACAACTGCCGAAGATGCTAAAGGCCGGANAACGACTGAAGATGCTAAAGGCCGGAAAATAACACAGAAGGTAGCAAAGGTACACAATGCTCGATACGACTCCTGTAGTCGGAATGTTCTTCGCTACAAAGACCTGGCGGATGCTGTGGAGCTTAGCCGCGTCAAGGATCATTTTATATTTACGGTTGAATCAGCAGGTGCCTTACCTCCAGACGCTCTCTTTGTTGAGTCCGTGAAGGTCCTGATGGGGAAATGTAAGAAGTTTTTATTGGAGATAAATAAGTCGAAGTGAGTTCAATTTACTGTTTTTTTTATAAATAGCGACTTGTTTTGTTATCCTATTTTCCTCTTTTTGAATTGAATAAAAATATGCTAGACGTTACATATAAAATAAATGTAACAATTCGGACGACCTACCTGCATGTTCGCTAATTTTTGGAAAGCTCAAAACGAGCAACAAACTACGCTGCATGATTTTATATATTCGTTTGATCATTGAAATGAATCTTCAGTTTCCAGCTCAAGCTGAAAGCTTTAAGAAAAAAATAGAAGAGCTATTAGCCCTACCCTGTAATCTCACCCATGGCTTTTATTTAAAGTGCCCGTAACCATGGGTATTCCACTCATTTTTCCACTTGTAGAATTACGAGTTTTTGCATAACAAGTGTACTAAACTATCATGTGCATTTATTATCACTTCGATTATAAATTATTAGAAGCGTATTAATCGTACACGTAATTATTTCATTGGTAATTTTAAGCGAGCATAGCAGCGCACCAAGTATAATATGCATACATGATTAGTCCTAATACCAAGTGTAAGAATCCAGCCAACAATGAACAAGTTCCTTTCCTATAAATATTGACTTTAACGACAGTTCATCTTCTGCACGAGCCTTTCGATTTCAAGGCTGATTTTTGTACACACATAATTATAATCCTGCAGTGTGAACAGAATTTACTTAAGTAATGTACATAACACACAGTTTGGTTATATTTATAGCTTATGCATTCCTTCACTTACGTAACAAGATACCCGACCTGCAAACAATTCATATTCATATACGTAGACAATATTAAATGATGTGTTCAATTGTATGCTAAAACATTCACGAAATTACTATTCTTATACGTAGTACTTTTATCCCTGCTTGCTGAATAGAAGTATCGAATCACACGTCAAACGTTAGTCAATCATAACTAAAAAATTAGGTTTGGCCCTGGATCATCTTTCCTTTGAACAATAGGAGCCTCATCGTTATTCATTGTGCAAAGAAACAAAAGTACATTTTTTGCTGATTGTGCGAGTATTTGTTCGTATACTTCCGACCGAAGACGCTACACTGCTTCAGTGTCTATTTACGTTACGTGCTGTCCGGTTATTATGGGCCATCGGCAATAGGCCAAGAATCAGTACCTGGTTGTATTAAGTACGAATTGGATTTAGTATACTTTAATTAATGTCGTTCTGCTGTTAATTTGTACGTACGTACATACGTTAAGTCCACCTCGGTATCGGTAAAAAAAAATCCTGTGCGCCGAAACTGTATCGAAATTAAACTCAAACTGAAATCCTCACCGATAAGTAATCGGATCGAGCGCTAAATTTGCCCTGGTAAAAAAAACGTTACGAAAATGTAAAATTAAATTTGTGTAATTATCGGGCTACCCTTATTCTGACGCTAACGTAAGATCCATCATTAGCAAAAACTCAATCAGTTTTTTGGGTAAGGGCAGTTGGAGAACATCAAATACAAAACTACTCTGTCGTTTGATTGCAGATTTTGAAATTGTATCCCGAATTGAAATCCGAACTAAATTCGTTAGCTTGAGTGGTAAGGCAAAGCTGATGCTTCTGTCCTGTCGAACTCGATGCATGAAATAAACTCGTAAGCCTTTGGATAAATAGATCCATCGAAGTATATCCGGATCTTGTTCATAAGTTTTGTAGAAGAATTCATATTCATAGATCTCACTGAAAATACTGCATTCCGGCTGGAGACACGGGCAGGTGTAGTTGTACTTGAGTAGGATTAATAGGCATTTCTTTTTTAGTGGATAAAGTGGAGCGTCTTTAATGGCAAGTGTCAGTGGACAGGCTTTTCTGGTGACGTGGACGGAGCTGATCAGATCCATGAACCATATTTGTAAGGTAGTATTCCAGTATATCAAAGGCGTTTTCCACCACGGCTTGGAATACGGCGTCCTGCCTGAATACGTATTAAAATAACGTATTAAAATTCCTGATTTAAATTCAAATATTTTGGTACAGCCATAGTTTCGCCGTAAAATAATACCCTTGTGAATTATTTCTTAAGAAGTGCAACGAATAGAAAACCATGACGCCTGTTTGCTGGGTGCCAAGTGTCACTAAAAGTTTAGTTGGCATTGATGAACTTACCCATAAAAATTAGTCTCCCGAATGTCAGCCCCATTCGCAAAGAGCAGCAAAACCATTTGCATATATTTCAGTCTAGTGGCTGTTATCAGTGGGGTTTCATTTCGGCCATTTTCCAGTGACTTCATGTTAGGATTCGCCCCATTTTCCAATAAAAGCTGAACCAGACTAGTTGAATTCTTATTCACGGCTGTGCTTAGCAAGGACTCTACATTTGCATATATTTCAGTCTAGTGGCTGTTATCAGTGGCGTTTCATTTCGGCCATTTTCCAGTGACTTCATGTTAGGATTCGCCCCATTTTCCAATAAAAGCTGAACCAGACTAGTTGAGTTCTTATTCACTGCCGTGCTCAACAAGGATTCTCCTCGGAAACGGAGATTTGGGTTCACTTTTTGTGATTCCAAACTTTCACGAAGTAACGTAAAGTTCTCTTGTTTAATGGCGGTATATGCTTCCCAGGCACCCATTGTATTCCCCATTCTAAAACCGCCACGGAGGCTCATTGAAGATCGAAAAAATCACATATTTTTGTACGAAATTTGTAAATTGTAAGCAGAAATTTCTACTAACAGAATTTTGTAATTAGACACTACTACACAGTTGTTGGCTATATCTATGCGTGCGATAGAGAGGAGAGAAAGTCAGAAGTTCAGCTCGAAGCTGTCAGACTCCGAGAAATGTTTATATTGCAAGCATATGGGTGTGTGTTCGGTGCGCAGGGACAGCGGGTAGCTGGTAGCTTTCGCTCAAGCTATTTTTCTGAGCTCGGGAACGGGTAGCACGGGTAGCATGGGTTTCTGGTCGGTTCTTAACAGGAAATTCGTGTCTATTAGTAGCAGTGCATCACAATGACGATCACAGCGCTAGGCATTTTTATTTAAGCTTGTTTAGCATCCACGCTATTTTTTTAAAAGAATTTTAAAAATTGGGAAATCTTTGTTGGCATTATTGAGATTATTTTGACGGCACCATTGTTGACGCACTAGTCGCGGACTCACTTCAAAGCAGAGTTGTAGCGTTCGAATTTTGAACGTCTCAAAAAGACGTAGCGTAGTCAAGCCTGACTTTAAAGGTTTAAGGATTGAAGTGGCTAAAGGTCCAGTTGGCATTTCACTAAAATGTGAGGCACAATTGAGCAAGACTTAAGGCTGCAAGGCAGTTTTCGGATCCAGCCAGAGTGAAGAGACCCGGCACGGGTAGGGTTATAAAAAATAGATGAGCGGAGTTTCCCGTTCCGGTGGAAGATAAAACATCTCCGGGTCTCTGGATCTGGAAGCACACACAGTACCCCTTTATGCAAACCGAGGAGATTCCGTACAAATAACTGTTCTCTTGGCTGGGTCTCTATTTATAGCTTTCTTTCCTTGAGATGAGGACAGGAAGCAGTGGGTTCCTGTGCTGTCTCAGCTGGAGATGCTTCGCGTAAAACCCCGAGACACTTCACGTACGTCTTCCACCTCTTCCACCGCACTACCCGTTGTTCCCAGAAAAATAGACACCCGAAATCCAAGGAGCAAGCTCGAAAGGTCTTGAGATTCTACAAAAACTTTTCTCTGGAAGGAAACCAGACTGACTTTCACTCAGCCAGGTGGTTGGGTTTGACTTTCACTTTTTCAATTGACGGTCAGACAGGCCTGTTCAAATATCTCCTGTGCCAATATAATGTTGAGACGAGTGCAGTATTAACCTTGCCTCCTGGCTCATATGAGCAGACCTGGATCACAGGATGAGTAAGTTGGCGTTAATCTGTTTATTTAGCTGGCTCTTCTTTCATTTCCAGATGGCTATTGTGTATACATGACACTAATCAATACATATTGCGTTAAAACTTTTATAATAGATCAAGCCCATCATCACCATCCAGGCGTTTCCATAGGCCAGTTGCCTATTGGAATGGTAACAGCTCATGGCTCAGGTTAGAGTGGTTATGGATTTTACTGAGAATGCCTTATGCTATGGTTGCACTATCGATTAGTACTGTCTGTTTCTCTTGCGGCGTTTAGGAGCTCCGCTTGGAATTGGCATTGGAATTCCTATAATGACTTCTGGCCAACTTCAACAAATGGTTCACGCACAGCCACGCAACAATGGCCATAACAGTACTACTCACAATACGAATATGGTATCCCCGGACTCTTCGGATGACGGACATCGTGGTCACCGATCGCACTCACCGATGAATAGTACGCGACACTCTCCGCATTCTATTTCTTCCAGCAACCCGCTATCGTGGCAGCACGGCTCTCTGCTTCAACCAATTGCCGGGATGGGTTATCCAGTAATGGGTATGGGCGTCATGGGTCCGTCCCATCTGGGGGAACCTGGCATGCTCTACGGAATCAACCTTATTAGCCAAGGTCACGGTCATGGTCACCCAGCCCATGGACTTTCTGCGCCCGTACAGCCACCGACACCAGAGATTGTTCACCATTCGCATGCTCATAACCATAATCCAGTATTAGCCAATCCAGCACCTTGTAACGCTACTCCAGCAGTGGCATCCCCAGGTTTACCCCCGGCAGCCATTCCAATGTCGCCAACAGGAATTTCTGGAGTTCCGGCACTACAACCTCCGGCGACGGTTCCAGCAGCTGGCCCTTCGAAGGAAATCATTCATTGCAAATCTTGTACCCTGTTTCCGCCAAATCCGTCGGCACCTCCTCCCACGACACGAGACAAACCGCCAGGTTGCCGCACAGTTTTCGTGGGAGGACTACCTGAAAATGCTACTGATGAAACTGTTCGAGAAATCTTTGACCGTTGTGGTGACATTACTACTATTCGAATGAGCAAGAAGAACTTCTGTCATATTCGCTTCGAGCTGGAATCCTTTGTGGAGAACGCTATTTACCTTTCCGGCTACAGAGTTCGGATCGGGAGTAACAGTGATGCAGCAAATATTGGGCGATTTCACGTGGACTACGCTCAGGCAAGAGATGATTTATTCGAATGGGAATGTCGACAGAGGCAATTGAATGCGGGAGTTACGGCATCGAGAACGACTCGAACAGGAGCGACTTTTACCACCGAGTCCACCTCCAGTCGTACATTATTCGGAACATGAAGCAGTCAATTTGTTGGAACGGATCAAAGGTATTTATGATTAGATATATTTCATTTTTGGTAATGGTTTTATGCCGCTTAGTTTCAACGTTACTTGCTTTCTCTTCAGCGGACTTTCACTTTTGTATTTATACCTCAGCTTGAATAGTATTTGACATTTATTTTTCGGTCAATTTACCGCCTATTTGTATTTTTTGATTTTTCAGTTGAAGAAAGCTTTATGAAAGCGGTGCAAGTTCTGATAACCTGGTTGGACAGAGGGGACTGTAACAAACGAAACGCAACAAATTTTTATTCTATGGTTCAATCCACCAATTCTCACATAAGAAGACTGCTCACAGAAAAAGGACAGTATGAAGATGAATTGAAGAAAGCAAAAGCTCTTGGACGGCAACGGATGCAAGGCTTATTAGCACAATGTAAACAAATCTTTCCTGTTTCTAATTTTCCCATATGTCCTTCAGACTTTCCTGCTAACTACATATTTATATGATTTTTAATTTCAGTCAGCCAAATTGAAAAAGTATTCTTAGCATCGTGCCATAAGAAAGTTTGGGATCATTTCACAAAAGCTCAGCGAAAAAATATCGACGCTTGGAAAAAACAGGCAATTGTAAGTTGTTTTTTATTTACAACTTTCTCTAAATGTCACGTTGTTGCCCATGCTGCTTCACTGATTACTGTTTAAACCCTAGGATATCAAAAATACGCAATTGGAAGAAGCTTTAAATGACAGAACGGATGAAGAAATGGATTTATCGGATTCTGAGAACGAACATAATGAATCTGACGACAGTGTGCCACGTCCAAAGAAAATTCGCCTGGAGGACGATAATAAGAACTTGAATCAACTCAAGGTTAGCGGTTAACGTATTACCAGGCGTGCTAAGAAACGTGAAATCGTGATGTTTATAGGAAATATAATATTTTCAGGAAGAAAACGATTCGCTACGCTGCCAACTGGAAGCATTCAAAAATGAAGTAGATCTGATCAAGGCGGATTTAAAGACTGAAATGGAGTTAAAGGATGACCAACTGCGAGATCTTCGGCAGGTAGAATTTTACCGCTATGGTATTCGTGTGTAAATTTATGTTAAGCTTCAATGGTTGTCGTTTTCGTTTTTTCAGCAATTACTGGCAACCAGGCCAGCACCTTCTGGTTCATCACCAACTCAGTCAGATTCGGAAATTTCTGCAAGCCGACCAGCATTTTTCTCTGATTCGTTGATCGGCGACGCAAATCGAAGCCCTGAAACTGGACAACCACGATGTGACAGCACTCAGCCGGTTCTGCAAAGCCCACCAAGCATTGGTAACGGGAATTCCACTGAAAGTGAAAGTACTACTTCCATTGCTGAACGAGAAGCTAAGCTAATTGCCGTGATTTCTACATTCCTGCACATTCACCCCTTCGGTGCTAGCCTTGACTACATCTGGTCTTACGCACAAAAAATCGTAGCTACTGTGACACCGAGTGAAATTCAATCGGTCATGGTTAAGTACCCCTCACTTTTTAGACAGGAATTGTCTGGAGTAGGAGCCACGCTTGAGAGAAAGTGGACTTTTGGAGGATTTACCTCCAATCAGTGGCCAAACTTTTGAACGCAAGAGCTATGCAAACAAGTTGTTATACGCACGGCGTACTTTTTGTGATTGTGATTCGTTTGAATTTCAAATATTGTTTTTAATTATGTTATTATATTCATATTTTATACGCCGTTTGCAATTTGCAGTTGTGTGGAGCATGTAGCTCGTAAAAAGTCGACGGCACATGGAAAAGATGGATTTTGAATTCGGGATAAAGGTGTTGCAGTATAAAAGGTATCGGTTCATGATAAATACGGTTTTAAATTACAAGTACTAGCTAGCCACGCAAGTTCTATAGTTGTACAAATATCCGACTTAAAATTGGATAATAGGTACTTATCAGCCTAGAGCCTAAAATCGTAGTACAGAAGACTGCAGTTCGGACTAAACACTATAATCTTAAATGAGTTTAACGTTGTGAGTCCTTATCTTAGCACATGGCGTTGCATAAACGCATAAGTTATTTATAACTTACAACACGTTCAAATAACTGTACCTCAGCAACTCAGCATTTACGCAATGCACAATCATTCTGTAGTAATTTAAAAATCATTAGAATTACGATGTTGACCTAGGTGCCTATCACATACGTAACATGTACTGTAGAAGACTATCCCACTGTGTAATTCATTTTTTAGAATACCTCTCCTACACCTTGTCCATGGTTAGACCAATCCTAATGAGACTTAATACTTAATCCCTTTAGTACTTACCACAAATAGTTCATGGACACGGAGACAAAATACGTAATACTTCAGCCAAGTTGAAAATGAAGATGTAAAATTAAATAAAAGTGAAAAATAAATTGCCGTTGTTTCAAAAAGTTGCGTTTTTAAGCTTTCACTGCTTACTTCGACGGAAATGCCATAAATGGCAAGACTGTGGGTGGGTGGATACCAAGTCTCGATTTATTTTCTGGTGACAGATCTGGAAACCCGCAAGCTGTGTCGTATATCTCGATAATCATTGCCTTAAATCGTTCTCTAAGAAATTCTTGTTCTTCTCCGCTTGATGCCTAAAAGCACACAATTTCGAAATATACCAAAAAGTTCTGCATCGTTTAGGATGGTACATTTTTAATCTCTTTACACTCAGTCATTTGCTTCGCCGTAATCGCAGTTTTCACAACAATATGTTGTAGCCTTTTGATCTCCAAATCCAGCGTGGTATCAACTCGGGTAGTCGCTTGAGATTTTTTATTCAATAATATTTGAAGTTCGTCAGTGAGCATTTGGTCAATTTCAGTTTCGGTCTTGCACCTGGAATGAACTGCTTTGAGCTTGTTCAGTTCTCTCGTTAGCTTATTGGTAACTTTGATTTTTGAGTCGAGCTCAAGCTGTTTGATTGCTAGGCGTTCAATGATTTTACGGTATTGTGAACATTCCTTGGTAAGCTTCAATTTCTCATTCGCTAGCTCACGAGTGTTTTTCAAGATTTCTTGAACCTTCATTGACAAGCTGGTCAATCGATCGCGGAGGCTCAAGTTGTCCTTGCTTACAATTTCTAGCTAATTTCATCAAACAGAAGCTTTATTGAAAAAAAAAAGCAGCAAGCATGACGATATTTAGAAAATGTTTACCTCTTCATTCAGCTTAACATTCGCTGCAATAGCAGATTTAACTGTTCCTGATAAACAGAGTTTTCCGGCTTTTTGCACATCTTGGGCCATGTTGACCAAAGTTTCAACGGCATCGTTTTTAACTTTTTCTCGGTAAAGTATCATTTTGGTCTCCAGTTCGTTGAATTCCACTTTAAAAGCTCTACGTTCATTTGATAGCTGTTCGTTCAAATCTTCAAATTTCTTGTTTAGCTCTGCTTTCTGGAGTTGAAATTCTTCCAGAGAATTTATTTTAACCCCTGGTATTTAAATAATTAAAACAAATAATTTATACGATGATTTTAGGCAAAGGTATTTCTAGACAAAATTATCAAATCTAAATTTTACCTAATTCCAAAATTGTTCGTTCCAATTTGTTTTTCATGTCTTCAAATTCTTCGGATTTTTTAAGAAGTTTTTGATCGAAAGATTTCGTGTCATCAACGCGTGCCTATAAAATGTTGGCAGGTTGACAAAATTGATAATTATGGCGAGCAATCAGAATTTCGTAAAATTGGAAATTCCATTTGCCATATACCTGTTGCATTCCAATCAGCCTATCTTCCAATTCCTTCACAATGGTTTTCTCCTCAGTTAGAGATTTGGTTAGGTATGCAACTAAATCTTCTTTTTCCTCTTTCGTCTCTTCCAATTGAGTCTTGTACACATTATTTTGACTTTCTAGATAATCGGCTTTCCGCTTTAATCTGAAAATAAAATTTAAAAACTTCATATTTCATAATCTAGGCTTTTGGGCATTATCGTTTAACAGCGGTAACTAAAAAACTACGCTGGAGCTAAATATTCTAACAGGGTCATGTTTCACATGACCCTGTTAGAATGACCCTGTAACATGACCCTGTAACGTCACAGCAAAACGTTGTAACTCAACGTTGTTGTCAATGCCTGAAATACATAGCTTTTATAAAAGAATGATTTGGACAATAAATAAAATAATGATTACAACAGTTTAATAAATAAAAAAAACGATGAGATTGAGTTATAAACTGGTCTGTAGGCAAATCAAGAGACAACAGGGAATGTATAATAATGTAAAATGATTAGAACAATACCCAAAACAGTAAAATTCAACAATGCTATAAAAGTATTTTTATTGTTTCGTTCAATAATTAATTATCACATGAGTTCTCTTCAATACATACAATTAAAATATCGGAAATGTGGCAACTTGGAAGAATCGAACGAGGAGATGTCCCACCAAATAGAACGGACCAAATAATTACAGCATCCTTGAGATGA
Source organism: Ceratophysella communis (assembly GCA_009869905.1). Lineage (NCBI taxonomy): Eukaryota > Metazoa > Arthropoda > Collembola > Poduromorpha > Hypogastruridae > Ceratophysella > Ceratophysella communis. The sequence goes on from VNWX01000951.1 coordinate 15,771, forward strand.
TTGATCATCAGAACCACAGCATGGTACATCGATATAATAATCACAAGGAAGACAGTATATTCCGTTGCGAAGACCAGGGCTTCATATAGAAAGAGAAATATGTTGCTGATGGATCCCAGGGAAAGCATGATGCCGCAGCGCTGAGGTGGCGGGTGCCAAAATGTCCAACGTTGAGATGCGGTTATAAATAGTCGACAGAATTGGATTCTTCAAAGTATCTCAAGTCGCAAATCTCAAACGCCAACTGAAAAATGTTGAGCTAACTTTAACTCCAGTATTGACAGAGATCGATACGAGAATTGCATTTAATTAGAAATCGGACTCACCAGAATCTGTTGTTACGGATTTATGGGTTGAGGTTGAGAATCAGAGTTTTAGCGGCACGGAACAGAGCATTCTTTACGATGTAGTTTTTTATGCAAGAACTCTCGAGAAAGATCCAAACCTTCAGAAATTTATGCCGGTGATGCAGGATTTTTGTGTTGCTTCCAGAAAACCCGAATTATTAATGTTTACTAACTTTTTTGCGCCGCCGCCATTTTGTTCTTCTCACGGCAACATTAGGAACATTTTTTGTGATTATAGGTATGAATTATTGCAGGGAAGTTTTTGCCTCCACTATCCACTACCTCACTGCTTGCATTTGCATGTGTGTTTGTGCTATTTTATCAAGCTTTCACCAAATTCATAATAAAAAATCACCAATATGGCTTTTAGTGATATGCTTTCCCGAGTCAGATTGTAGCCTCTGAATTTGTCCGAATATCTTACCCTAGATTGAGTGTTTCCAGTTCTTTGACTCGAATTTCTAAAACTGCTTTCTCAAACTCAGCTTCATTTGCTTCTTCTTCTTCTTCAGCCGCTTTCTTTTTTGCTTCCTCCTCCTTTTTTTTCGCCTTGCGTTTTGCTTTGGGAGTTTGAACTTTCTTTCCTCCAGCCATTTTTCTCAAATTTTTGCAGGATTACCGATTTCAAGCGTTACAATTAATTGTAGCGAAGCAATGCACCAGAAATGTATACCAAGTCAATTATTTCCAGTAGCCTAGCCAGTAGTAGCGAGAGAAATATAAAAGAGCGGATTTGCCTGTATTTCCCGTATTTCCTATCGAGCTGAACTTTCTCCAAGTGAAAGCAACATTTGTTGACGGACTCCTTGCGTACTCGTTCCGCTGTTTTTCTGTATATTGATCAATCACAGTTCTTGCTCTACTAGAAGTACTCCTGATAACGATACTGCTACAGCAGCGTCTAGTATCCTTTGAATGGTAAACCCAACAAAGTTTCAGAATAGAATGGCACTAAGGAACAACGGTATACGAGAAGCAGCTTGACTGCAATTCATAATCATATTGAAATATTTTTCATACTAACAATTTCTCCAATTTCCACTTACCACTCGTATTCGTTCGTATACTATACTTATGACATTGCCTGGAAACGCTACATCTATCTGTCTGTAATAACAAAATAGCCATTATGGCATTGGAAAACCACGTACCATACATTTCAAAATAGGCCACTAGATACGATACGAGATATCCGCCGTATTTACCAAGCTAAATAATTCAGTGGATAAACTAGTCTGCTGTTCTGAATAGTTTGAGAATTGATTACGAATTATAGCTAAGTAAGTG